>LQRL01044197.1:0-10605 GCA_001703475.1 Hydroides elegans
GCGAGCTCGGTTAGCTTTTTTAAAATACTTTTTCAAGCAAAATTCGTTCAACTAAGTGATGTAGTATTATTATTATTAACATGAATTATAGCTATGGCTGTAAATTACTTATATATCTCTTTGTTTAAAACAGATATATATATATATATCAAATATATATATATATCAGTCGGTAAAATCCGGCCTTTTCCCCAATCGAATCACCGGAAAAATATATAAAATACATTCTATTATCGTGGCAAAAATACAAAAAAAAACAGATTTCGTAACAATGTAAAAATATTATGATTCACTATGATTCGCCATCAGTACTATTATTTTGTGTTGTAGATGTGAACGAATGTACAGATCCAAATCTGTGTGCATACGGAACATGCCACAACACAAACGGAAGTTATGCTTGTCGATGTGACGATGGAACAGTACGAGCGCACTGTTATCGAGGTAATAGCAAAACTTATATTGCTTTGATTATTTAGTTGATAAATTCATAATTCTGGTAATGATAATTAGAAAATCAGTATTTTGAACGTATGAATAAAAAAATATATAAATATGTTTACTGCAGTTTATAAAAAGATATCTAATTAAATAATAATTCGTACTATACTATATTTACGTTGTACAATTTATAATTAATGATTCATCATAATTTTGTAAATAACCAAGCAAATTATTTAAAAAAAGCTGTTTAATTATTCCGAAGATATTTATCTACTCGCATAGCAATTCCTCTTTTATTTGAATTATAAAAGCACTCATTATATAACTTTAATATAGAGTATTTTGGTCCGGTGGCTGGTGCAACTCCACTGTCACTCACCTTGCAATACTTCAATGATAAAACACTGACCAATGTCGTTATGAAGCCCAGCTGTGGTGACGATTGTCCTCAGTACAAACCGATTGTATACAGCAGCGATATGTTTAACAGGTTTGTATAGTTGGATTTAAACGTTTATCGTAATAAAATGATGATCATTAAATAAAAGTCAAAACAAGTTGATTTTATCTTTAAAGTCATATAAATTTCCCTAAATAATAATATTCGATGTTGCATCATTCAGCACAATAATAATGTGTGCTGTCGTCTGAAGGGGCAAAATAGTTTAAATGAGAATGAAGTGGCATTAATTTTCTTGTCATTGTATGTTGTTTAATTTAAAAACATTTAAATGTAAAAACCATTAACTTTCAATATATGCAGAAGGCTTATAATCAATTTAGACAGATACTCAGATATAATTAAAATAATTATTATTCATTAATAACTTATGAGGATCAAACCGATTCAATTTTATGATATTATTAAGAACATGTTCATTAAAATAACAAAAACACAAGTGTATCCAATGACACATTGTTGCGCAAGCATTACGCATAATTATTTGATATCTATTCGATTCAAACTCATACATGTTTATTAAATATTATATATTTCCTTACACAGGAGCTCAAACGGGAGTAGCATCATTTTCCTTACATTACCATCCATGGAATATGGGTTCAATGCTTTGTCAAACCAAAGTGACACGCTCTTATATCAAATAACACTAGAAGCAGAAACTGATAAACATGAAGCCGGGTATTTTGAATATAGGCCAAATCCTGTAATTGGAGATATCGCTTCAGGAGGGATATCGATTGTCAGGTTATCATTTTAAATTGATTTACTATAATTATAAGCTATAAAATCTCGAGTTTGCTCTAAATGTTTTTGAATTAATGCGATCGATTTACGTATTTTATTTTTATAGCTGGATTTGCACTTTGTTGAACTGGTCTCCTATCAAGTCTGTCTTTACTATGTGCCCTGACACATCATCTATTGAATACTCATGTAATTTTCATGTCATTTTCGTATATTTTATGGTTATGTTTTAAGCGGTGGCATTCAAATCAAAATCGAAGGAGATAATTTGAATTCGGTAATGGAACCAGAATTATTTGTGTATCAAGAGACAAAAATGGGAAATGAAGTACAATCTGTAAAGAAATATTCATCGGTAGGTTGTTAATCTGTCAACCAATTGTCAACCAATTCATTGATTTGTGATGTGTCCCTTTTCCGTTCTTGCCTTGAATTATTTCTTCATCATTGATGTGAATATTGTAGCAATCAGTAAACAACTGCAAACGGTTCATACAGTTATGCTATGTAAATGATGTGACTTGCCAACTCAAACTCACTTAAATAGTGCTTCTAACTTGTACATGCACTTAATTGCATGTATAGTCATATGGATATAAACATTTTTGTTTTTCATTCCAAGACTATGACCGAGTGTAACAGGACGATGATGATCTTTAAAACGCCACCAGTAAATGAATCAAACCTACACACAAATGGATCTAATGATTCCTCTAGACATCAACGAAGCGTCCAAGAAGAATCCAATAGCGAAATACATGTCTCTTATTATCTAGGTATGTGCGTTAAACTCAATATGATCGTGCGATATATAGTTAAGCCAATGACCGGCTTCAAATGAAGAAGTTTAATAAAATTTCAAAGCGCTTGAACATATCTTGGAAAATGAGTTGTGGGGTCAACTTAAGCGTATAAAAGCGCGTATCCAGTATTGGTTGAACCCGGGGCGCAAATTGGATCAACCGGGGGAGAGGTGTGGATGGGTCTGTCAATCTAATATATGGTAAACCTTTAACTATAAGAACTACAAGAATTTAGGAGAGCCCTCTCGTAATCCGCGGCCGGTTAATGCAACGTTCAAACACCAATTCAGTGGTCTGCAACCGACCATTAACATTTGACTTTTAAAGTCAAAATATTCCTATACAATTAGCTTATAACTTAAACTTTCAGGTTTTGGATTTGATGGATTTGGCGATTACGAAAACTACAGTGAAACTAACCCAGAGGCTGCCACTTTGACAATGCTGCCCGAACCTCGATTTGAATCAATTGCAGCAAATGAGGTCATACAATTCGATCCAAGAAAAGAAACTGAACTGCACTTCAAGGTATATAAGTAGCTTTGTACAATTTCGAATGAAGTTCAGAATTGCTATTTGAATTATGATATATTACATAGGTGTTTTATGTGATGATATTAGATTGTCATAAGACAAATGTCATAATACTAGTGTTGTAAGGACAGTGCTACTTAACTATTCAAAATATTTTAAGGCTCAAACTTGTGAATCGCATGTTTCAAAATATGATATTTGTAGAGGCCTTGACATAAATATTAAAACACCTAATTTATTATTATTCTATCTAAGGGAAAGGATTTATCTAATGTGGAAATGGAAAACTACATGGTCAGTATTGGAACAGGAAATAGAAATTGTAAAGTGATTCGCGTTGATGACAATAAACTGACTTGCCAGCCACCGAAAAAGGAACCTGGTGTCGAGCACAGTTTGAAACAAAACAGCGGAATGCCAAAAATCCATGTAAGTATTTCAAACTCAATATATCAAAATTTATTATATAACCATGATTTCTTCGTTTTTTTGAAAATGTTGAACAAGTTGGTGGTTAGTAAACCAATAAAATAGTTTCATTGTTACTGATTTCTACATGCACCCGTGCTAATTGTAGGAAGTCAAATTGAAATGCAAGTAGTTGCAATTAGAAAAACTACTTCTAGAACCCTATTATGAATACAATTAATATTCAAATCAACTTACATTTAGATTTTCTGTGGGTATGCGAGCTATTTCATCGGACACATCGACTATTACGAGCGAAACATGTATGCACCTATTGGCGTAGGATTAAGCTGTGTATTGGCTATCGCAATTGTAGTCGGTATCTGTGTGCACATGGTGAAACGATGCAGAGCGCCAACACCACCAGTTGAAGAAAACAAAGGGCATGAAATGTTAGTGTTGGAAGAATGCGATGAGAATGCCATTGATGAAATGCTTCCAAAGATTATTTGATTACTCTACTTGTTTTTACTTTCCCATTTGTGACTGACATAGGGCAACATGGAACATTCGATATTGTGTTTTCTGTTTTTATTTGCATAAAACATATATATATATGATAGCTAAGATCGATTATGAGGTTAAATGTGTTTTCACAAGTATAGTCTAGAGTCTTTGTCGTAAGTATTTAAACAATTTATTTGTATATATTTTTCAGAAATACTCTTCTTAATCATGTTTCTTTATTTTATTTGTCATAAATGTGCAATAAATCATTCTTTGCTTATCTATGACTGATTTATTTATTTTTTGTTACACAATCGCATCCATTAAGGGGATAGTTTATGGATAATGTCACTATGAAATCCTTATGTCAGGACTAAAATAGTTAAAATAAGTATGCGTTGAATGATAATTAATATGAAGACCAAAGCCGCACTTCCAATCTCCGATTTTCAACATATTAATACCATAACGATCACGCAAACAATCCATAAAATCATATGTTTACTCAACATCGGGTCGATTATTCAAGAAAGTGACCTTTACCATTCGAGTAATGGAATCCATCTTTTCCTGTAGTATAGAGAAATGATCATTTTTAACTGTTGGTTCTACACCTGTAGAAAGCAATGGTGCATTTGGCATGGTAGCATAACTTAATACCCGATCACTGCTTCTGATTATGTATTTATCATATCCTCTCACATCATCATAAGCAACGATCAATATGTATAGCCAGTCATACTTACCGGCCATACTTGATTGTCTAAAAATGACTAATAACTAAACAAATTCATCGTTCAGGAACATACAATATATTTTTATATTGAAACTAAACAATTGAGTTGAAATGTGTTATTTCTATTCAATTAGCCAACTAATCTTGGATTAAGGCACAATGTTCTATTTATTGTTTTACTATCAAGAATGAATGTGGCTATATTATTTCATATTCGCTAGTTGGACTCATTTATCAGTTATATTTGCGTTGCTGACAACATTATGCGAGGACAGGGTGATTAATCTTGTCAACTATACACAACCGAAAACGGCTGTATTGAAGCCAGTCAAAAATTGAGCCAATGGGCTTATATATGGATGTTACATCCGAAAAGAAGCCCATGGGCCTATAAATAACTTTTGTGGTAAAGGAATTTGAAAGCATGGTTCGCAAATTGAAAGTGCGCACTTTGCAAGGTTAATGTACATAGCATATCTTTTGTCGTGTGAAATCCTGATTGTGGCCGAGATGGAAGATGGAAAGGTATGGGGCGAGACAGTGTACACTTTATGGTTGTCACGTGACTTATACCAATCGCCGTGTTATGTTTAAACCGTTTTTGTTATTTGCTGTCAAAATATTGGTTCATCATTACATCAAAATAGAAGCCTATGCATCTGTTAACAAGCCCATGAGTTTCTATAACGATTTACTATTCAGTGGACAAAAAGGCCTACATTCGAATAGAAGCCCAGGGCTTCAAAACAGCAGTTTTCGGTAAACTATATGGATACGCATATGACTTATATGAAAACAGAATGATCATTCAGTAAGGCTCATATTTGCCGTACGATTATTGATTTTTTTCTCCCGATTTACAAACTTTCTATGTCTATTATATTGTTTCTGATACTAAATTGGTATTCTAATAGTAAAGAAACTTTGAGAAGTTTACAGCGCATTATCTCCGATAGAAAAATTAATTCGTGTTAGAATTCGATCAAAATTATTGTTATCCTTAAATGTTGGGCAAATATATAGTTTCATTATTTCAATTATTTACAAGAAACGATGATTAAAGAAATGTTGGTTGTGATAAGAATAAACATCTAGAGCTTTAAACGTTGGACCTAATATAAGAGGCCGTGTCTGAACTACATGTATTTTGTATCAAAGGGGGGGGGGCATACACGCTCAAAAACTTCATTTGGTGACCTTAGACTGTGGACGTTTTGACAGGCGAATCTTAACTAGATTCAATGAGTAATACAATGAGTAAAAGAAAAGTGACTTTCATTGCATTACCACTGCATAAATTACCAAACCCAGTTTTTCAATAATTACACAATACAACACAATGTATTTTACACATCTATTAACACCATATAACAGATTTTGCAACAATAAACAAATGTCTGTCAACTTATTGTCACAAATGGAAATCGACGTACTTGTTACACATTAACCTTCGTTTCAGCTATATGAATGACAAAGCCCTGTAAACCCTTTCATCATATCTACTCAACAAATAATGCTAATGGCATTTCTGAAATTTACAAAAGAAAACACAAAAAATCACAAAAATGGTCATTTTGCAAACAAACGTCAAACAAATTATGTTCTCAAAAAAGTTTATCAAAATAATAATATACCAAATTCAAGGTGACACATAGATTTTTAGATAATTGTGTACCACATGGTTCCAAGTATGAACTACTGTATACCTTCAAAATTTGTCGGATACATTTTCAATTCATGCCTTAGTCATGGCAGTTTTTGATGGAATAAGTGTCTTATGCTTTTAGAATCTAAAAAGAAAATGTTATTATTTTTTCAAAACGATTTTTAGGTTATTGGTTTAATACATTGGAATGGTTTCGTTGAGAAGCATCTAACATTTACATTAGATATAAGAAATCAACTAAAGAATAATAGACCAAAGAATTATATGCATGAAATACATAAAATCAACTGAAGAATAATATACAAAAGAATGATAGACAAAAACGTTGTTCACGTTTTTTGCTTAAGGTTTTCAAATGAACCTAAGACTAGATACATCTAGAAGTGTATGGATATCAATGTAAACTATAAATAACTACAAATGTTCATGCAGACAAAAGCCCGTCTACGCAATGAGTTCTAATCTAACTTGAATCGTTCCGTAAACATCTTGATCTTAATATAGGAGTACAAGCACGACTATGAGTGCGTATACCTGATTAAGAGCAACGCAGAAAAGATAACAAACGAACGCCAAATGTGTTGTGTAGTATTAACCTCCTGTCTCTAAATCATGTATATAAACAAGACGTGCTTATTGCTATTATAACCTATGAAAATAATGCATACATACATTATTCTTTCAAAATGCATAAACATTACGAAAAGTTAGTCATCTTAATAGCGTTTTATGATGTTTTATGAGAAAGCAAACACCGAAGGCGCAAGTTCTGTAATCTCAGTTTCCCAGTTGCAATAAGCTATACCCAGACACAAAAGTGTTTTATTGCTATTAAAACATTTGAAAGTGGTGAATAAACATTAACATTTAAACTGTGTATAAAAATTGCAAACCATTAGATATATTAAGTATCAATAAAACGATTACTTAAAAGGAATATTACATTATTTGATATGTATTAATCTTTATTATTATTGCTTACTATTGTTGTCTTTGAATTAAATTAAATTAATCAAATAATTGATATATTTAATCAACACCATAAGAAACCCTCTTTTTAAAATCATATGAACATAATGGTTTTCTATAAAGAAATTCGTATAATAAAAACGTAACAACAAAATTACGAGCCTTGTAGATGCGAACTTGTAGATTAAACGCGTTTTTAGGATTATGATTTAAGAATTGTTTCAAACTTATCGAGATGGTATGTATTATGTTAAAAATTGAAAAGTAATTAAGGTGTGAATTTGCATAATTAATATTGTATTCCATATCTATATTGTATATTATAAAACGGTTTTTGCTGACAAAAATATATAAAATAATACTTGCATCATGTTATAACTCTTACTCAAACCGACATTTTTGAGTTTGCTTACTCGTTTGTATTTTAATGTTGATGGACGGAACAACGTTCGTGTAGTATTTGCTCGTAAATATTTGTTTAAACTTAAAGTGAAGGAAAACAATCATTGTTCACATAACTAAGATAGAATAGTGGTTGATTATTTTATATATGATTCTAATCGTATTGTTTATTCTTTTAAGCACTATCATTATAAATTTCAATGGAACGATCAAGTTTTGGTTAGTCATAACTCAAATATATAGCATAGTCATATTTTAATTGTACACAAGCATGCACAATAACGGGATTCCGAAATTTGATAAGTGATATGTTTAGTGAAATATCAAATTGAGCAATATTTCCATGTAAGCAGAAGCCAATTAACTAAACGACTTAGGTCATATTGTAAACATCCTGATTTTAAGTGCAATGCGACACCTCTGTTCTCGCGTGATCACTAGTGCATTGGGCTATATGTTTCAATGTAACAAATCAGAGCTGTTATCAGCCTACTATATGTGATGTTATTAATAAAATGAATATTGCTGGATGAGAAATAGATTTGATATAGTCTATTTGCAAAATTTAAGAATGGAGATTTACAAGTTTGCTTTATACATATTATTTATTGGCAAAGCTGAATCAATTGGTAAGTATGTTTTACTATTATCAACTATACATGGGTGTTAAATTATATGAATATCATTATCGTTTTCATCACTGGTAGTAGCATGACGCGGAAATAAGGCCATCGGTAATATTTCAAATGAACGTCATGACACATTTAATATATATCTTATAAAAAATACACCAATAATAAGTATCCCTACGCGGGTAAAGCTGACGACCAAATGACTTGTTTTGTAATGTTAATACCCATTTTTGTAGCTAATTGATCTGTTTCATTAAAAATAGAAAATTTTGTCAGATGAATCTAATCTTATTATTATCTAAAGCTTTGCAAAATAACATTCATAAAAATGATTATTACTTCAAGGTGAATTAATCTATTCTTGAAAAAACTATATAACACATTTGTTTTAAAATCAAAAATGGCACAATGGTACCTTAAAGTAAATTTATGCCAGTATTATGTAAGCATATCCTTGAATACGAAAAACTTAAATAATGGTAACCAATTGGTCAAATAGAATTGATATCAGGATATATGTACATCAATAAATGACATTTAGAAAACTGAATATTTCAAAGATATTACAATAAAATAAAATATTAATTTTTGGATATTAAACATTTTCAGAGTGGGTGACAAAAGATGCCTATTTTTATCATATATCCCAAAACAAGCTCAACCAAACATCCGCACGTCAAACGTGCCTTGATTTAAACGCCGACCTTGCAAGTGTTGTGAACTCTGAAGAGATGAATTTTCTAAAATCTCGTTTAAATGAAAATGTGTAAGTATAATGTAGATTTTTTAACATTAGTAATCGTAAACTTATCTAATGACTAGTAAATACACTATGTTATATTTAATCAATATATATGAAGACTTGAAAACTGTTTAAAGTAGTCCTGTAAGTCACCAACAGCGTTTGTTTATTGTTAAGCCCGTGGTATCGAATAGGACTTTACACGGACTCACCTTGCAACAAGTGCATGAACCGAACCAGTTTTGCCTGCAAAGCTTCTCGACAAAACTGGCGTTGGCTTGACGGCGAGCCTTATGTTTTCGATTCTTGGGCCCCATATTATCCGGATAATAACTATAAATGTGGGTTTTTGGGTCGGAGACCTCGTCATGACTTTGCAGACATGCGATGTGACGAACCAATGCATTACATATGTAAAGCACGAGGTAATGCTTTTCATTTTTATTGATTTTTTAGCTTAGTTTAACAATATCCTAAACGCTTTAGCTGTTTTCAAAGCAGTTGAAGTATTTGTAACCCTCAGGTTTTACGTTTAACAACAGAAGAACAATGACGTTTCATTAAAATATAAGGGCTTATTAGATGCTGTTACACTCTTGATTTCTGTACAATGGTAGGTAAATGCATGGAGTCGCCATGTATAAATGGATATTGTGAACCTTCGGTTAATCCGGCTAACTATACATGTAGATGCAACGTAGGCTATAATGGGCGAGACTGCGAGCTCGGTAAGCTTTTTGTTTTAAATCAAAATGCATTTTACTAAGTGATGCAGTATTGCTTCTATACATAAACACATTTCAAAACAATGTTATAAAGACAATGACACGCTTCTGATCATCAGTATTATTATTTGGTGTTGTAGACGTGAACGAATGTACATATCCAAATCTGTGTGCATACGGAACATGTCACAACACCAACGGAGGTTATGTTTGTCGATGTGAAGATGGAACAGAGCGAGCGCACTGTTATCGAGGTAACAACGTATATTTTAATGCTTTTCTGATTTTTGTTGATAGATGTTGGCAAAATAGTTTAAAAATAAGCAATATGCTAAAAGTATGAATATACACTATCATAAATGTATTTACTGCAGTTATTTAAAGTTATCTTTCTAATTGAATGACCTTGCTATAGCATATAAATGTTGTACTTTATTCAATTAATATATAATCTGTATATATTTTGTAAATGAACAAGCAAACTATAAAATAAAGTTGCTCGTTCATGACAAAACGATTAAACTACATATAAAAACTTTGCGGCAATTCAATTTTATATCAATTTATTATACATATTTATATTTTAATGTAACTGTAATATAGAATATTTTGGACCCGTGGCTGGTGCAACTCCACTTACACTCACATTGAAATACTTCAATGATAACACACTGACCAGTGTCGTTATGGCACCAAGCTGTGGTAACGATTGTCCTCAGTACAAACCAATAGTATACACCAGCGATATGTTTAACAGGTTTGTATAGTTGGACTTAACGTTAATCATGAAAAAATAATGATCAAATAAAAGTCAAAATAAGTTGATATTA
>LQRL01044197.1:10734-21582 GCA_001703475.1 Hydroides elegans
TAATTTTCGAACATACTAATATTGGATGTTGCATCATTCAGCACAATATCAATATGTACGTCGTGTGAAAGGGCAAGGGAGTTTGAATGAGCATGAATGAGTATGAACAGATACTTAGATATTATTAAGATAATAGTTGTTATCTTATAACTTATGATGATCAAACCGATTCAATAGTTTGAATATTTTTTTAAAAAGCACAAAATATCCCTTTAAATAACAAAACAAAATAATTATATACCACAACACTCATATATTTGGCACATAGTTATTTATAGTTATTTAATTTGAACTCATACATGTATATACAAAGATAATGATATATTTCCTTACACAGGAGCTCAAACGGGAGTAGCATCATATTCCTTACATTACCATCAGAGGAATATGGGTTCAATGCATTTCCAAACCAAACGGACACACTCTTATATCAAATCACACTAGAAGCCGGAACGGATAAACATGTTGCTGGGTATTTTGAATATAGGCCGAATCCTGTTATTGAAGACATCGCTTCGGGAGGGATATCGATTGCCAGGTTATCATTTTGAATTGCTTTACCAAAATTAGAAGCTAAAAAAACCTCGCGTTATGGACTTTTATAGCTGGAAATGCATTTTCATATATTGTACTCACATTACCTCTGTGCTTCCACAGAACATTTGTAAATATTTGATAAATCCTCATGTTACCTTAACCAACTTGTTAACGTTTTAGCATAAAATTTACTGAAACGTATTTTCAACACCGTATTTTTTTATGTTTATGTTTTAAGCGGTGGCATTCAAATAAAGATCGAAGGAGATAATTTGGATTCGGTGATGGCACCAGAATTATTTGTGTATCAAGAGACAAAGAAAGGAAATGAAGTACAATCTGTAAAGAAATATTCATCGGTAGGTTTTAAATTTGTCAACCAATTATCAACCAATTCATTGATTTGTGAAATGTCCCTTTTCCGTTTTTGCCTTGATTTATTTCTTCATCATTGATGTGAATATTGTAGCGACCAGTAAAAACTGCAAACGGTTCATACAGTTATGCTATGTAAATGATGTGACTTGCCAACTCAAACTCACTTAAATAGTGCTTCTAACTTGTACATGTACTTAATTGCATGTATCATCATATGGATATAAACATTTTTGTTTTTCATTCCAAGACTATGACAGAGTGTAACAGGACGATGATGATATTTAAGACGCCACCAGTAAATGAAACAAACCTTCACAAAAATGGATCGAATGACTCATCTCGTTCACAGCGGAGTGTCCACGAGGAATCCAATAGTGAAATACATGTCTCTTATTATCTAGGTATGTGCTTTACACTCAATATGATCGTGCAATATACAGTTAAGTCAATGACCGGCTTCAAATTGAGAAGTTAAATCAAATTTCCAAGCGCTTGAACATATCTTTGAAAATGAGTTGAGGGGTAAACTTTGGCGTATATTCATTCTATATTATCAGATCAGAATTCCTAAATGCTCGCATCCAGAATAGATTGAACCAGGGGCCCATATTGTATAAACCAGGGAAGGGGTGTGGATGGGTCTGGTAATATATTAGTTGGTATAACATAACTAAAACTATAAGAGTGAAAGGTATAGCGCCACTCAAGCCCCCTCGTAATCTGCAATTAACGAATGGCTCTCACAGACAAAACTATTCCTACACAACAAGCATATAAATTTTTAGGTTTCGGATTTGATGGATTCGGCGATTACGAGAATTACAGTGAAACTAACCCAGAGGCTGCCACGTTGACAATGCTGCCTGAGCCTCGATTTGAATCAATTGCAACAAATGAGGTCATACAGTTCGATCCCAGAAAACAAACTGAATTGCACTTCAAGGTATATAAGCAGCTGTGTATATTTTCAAATGAAGTTCAGAATAGATAATTGAATGATAATAGATTACAGCTTTGATTTATGTGATGATATTAGATTGTTAAATGTTATAAGACTAATGTCATACGACTAGTGTTATAAAGACAGTGCTACTAAACTATTCAAAAGATTTAAAAGCTAAAACTTGTGAATTGCATGTTTTAAAATATGATATCAGAAGGGGCCTTGACATAAAGATTAAAACACCTAATTTATTCTTATTCTATCCAAGGGAAAAGATTTATCTAATGTGGATAAGGAAAACTACATGGTCAGTATTGGAGCAGGAAAAGGAAATTGTAAAGTGATTCGCGTTGATGACAATAAACTGACTAGCCAGCCACCCAAAAAGGAACCTGGTGTCGAGCACATTTTGACATATAACAAAGGAATGCCCAAAATCCATGTAAGCATTTCAAACCCAATATATGAAAATAATATTATATAACCAAGATTTCTTGGTTTTTATGATTGAAAATGTTTGGAAAGCTGGTGGTTAGTAAACCACTAAAATAGTTTCATTGTTACCGATTTCTACATGCACCCGAGCTAATTGTAGGAGGTCAAATTGAAATACAAGTAGTTGCAATTAGAAAAACTACTTCTAAAACCCTATTATGAATACAATTAATAATCAAATCAACTTACATTTAGATTTTCTGTGGGTATGCCAGCTATTTCATGGGACACATCGACTACTTCGAGCGAAACATGTATGCACCTATCGGCGTAGGAATCAGTTGTGTATTGGCAATCGCAATTGTAGTCGGTATCTGTACGCGCATGGTTAAAAAACGCAGAGCGCCAACACCAACAGTTGAACCAGAAAACAAAGGACATGAAATGTTGGTGTTGGAAGATTGCGATGAGCATTCCATTGATGAAATGCTTCCAAAGATTATCTGATTTAACTTTGAACATGTTTTCACATTCACATACATTTGTGACTGACAAAAGGCAATATGCAACATTTGACATTGTGTTCTGTTTTTAAATGTTGTATGCATCGATGATAGATATGAGTGTTTATAAGGTTGATTTTCTTAAATAAGTAGAATCTAAGTGATTAAGCAGTTTATTTGTTTATATAGTTTTTTTTTAGAAAAGAGTTTGTATATATATATTTTTTTCAAAAATAATTGTTTCTTTATATTATTTGTCATATATATTTTTTTCAAATAAATAATTCTACGCTTATCTATAACTGAGTTAGTAAACTTAAAAAACATAGTTTTATTGTTACCTACTTCTCAAACATGAACTAGAGCTAATTGTAGAAAGTGAAATACAAGTATTTACATTATTGGTTCAGCCAATAACTTATAGAAAAAATACATCTGATACCCCATTATAAATACATTTAATATATAAACATCAATCCTTATTCAGATTGTCTGTGGGTATGCCAGCTATTTCATGGGACACATCGACTATTACGAGCGAAACATGTATACACCTATCGGCATAGGAATAGGTTGTGTATTGGTTGTCGCATTAGCAAGCGGAATCTTTGTGCACATGGTAAAACGACGCAGAGCGCCAACACAAGCAGTCGAACAAGAAGACAAAGGACATGAAATGTTGGTGTTGGAAGAATGCAATAAGAACGTCATTGATTAAATGCTTCCAAAGATTATTTGATGACTTTAAAAATGTTTTCACAGTTACATTTGTGACTGGCATATGGTGACATTGAACATTCGATAGTGTGTTTTCTGTTCTTTTTTGTATTATAAACACACATGATAGCTAAGATCGTTTATGAGGTTAAATGGGGTTTCATAAGTATAGTCTATAGTCCTTTCGTAAGTGTTTATTTGTATATATTTTTCAGAAATACTTTCTTAATCGAGTTACTTTATTTTATTTGTCATAAATGTATTTGCAATAAATCATTCTATGCTTATCTATGACTGATTTGTTTATTTTTTGTTTCAAAATTGTATCCATTAAGGGGATAGTTTATGGATAATGTCACTATAAAAACCTTATGCAAACACAAAAATAGTTAACATAATTTGCTATGCAAAGACAAACGGCTTTAACGCTGAATGATAATTGATATGAAGACCCAAGCCGCGCTTCCAAACTCCGATTCCCAAGCAAGCAATTCCATAACGATCACAGACACCGTCCATAACATCATGTTAGTACTCATCATTTGCTCACTTAGTCCAGAACGTATCCTTTACCTATTCAGTCACGGAATATGCATTTCCTGTAGCATGGAGGGATAGTCGTTTTTCATGGTAGTGCAGCTTTGTGACCCGATTATAATCACTAAAATTATGTTTATTATATCCAATCACATCATTATAAGCAACGACCAATATATACAACCAGTCATACTTATCGGCCATGGCATCCTAAATGCAGTCCACTATGTTACTGTTCAACCAATAATAACATCGAGACTAAAGGCCTTAGATTATCCGTGAACTGTTAATAATTATTTGTTTTTAGCATGGTCAGCACTCGAAAAAGGCATCATATATTGTAGATGCAAAGCACCCCAGGCTATGCAATATACATTCTTTATCACTAATATACAGTGGTGATCATTTATTTTCGGACTATTAAGTGCAAATATTTACACATTTTGCAAATATTTCTTTCTAAAAGTTTGCAAAAAATTGCAATTTTGTAGAAGTTTTCAGGAATTGGGATCGAACAATAAAACCCCGTCATTGTTTGCATTATGTCATCGCCTCACAAAATGATGGGGATTAGTGTCAGTGATAAGTTTGCTCATAGATCACTGGATGTATGTTGAAAAATATTGGAGTCGGGTTTCGTGGATGCAATGCAAAATAAAAAAATATATATCTCCGACATCAAATAACCGCGCAGTTTTGGCTGAAATCACCCACTTCACCTAATCCCCGAGTAAAGGGTTTCAAAAGCAAGTGAACATATGCGTTCGGTCTAAACAATGGTGGTTCAGTTTAATACTAGGGGTTTGGGGCACAGTATTTGCATTCAACCGCCAGAACATAGAGGTTCGAGTTCGAAAACACTTTTATATAGCCTGAGCACAGGTTTTGACCGTTGACCCGTCATAGCACAGGTTTTAAATTGATACAGTCGTTGATTGGTTAATTCTTCACCCCTCATGGACAATCTTTATAATTTACGGAGCAAAGGTTATAACAAGCCTAATAACCTCAGCTACCTAAATCCGACTCTTTGCCACCTCGTATTAACTGATCCATTGATTCAGATGTAGCACACACAGGACTGGTCATAAATAGACAAAAGAACAATTAGAACCAGACGTGTGTGTACATAAGTGACACGATATAAATAATCCCTCGGGATTTTTTTTGCAAATTTATAGAAATTTATTTTGCTATAAAATTGCATTTTTTGCAAATAAGTGTAAAAATATTTACAATTTTTCAGAAAGAATAGTCCTAAAATAAATGATCATCACTGTATGTCGAGGTGATATTATTTCGTTTTTCTCACAACGTCTTTCTCAAACTCGCGTTCACAAACTACCACATGTCAAAGGCGGATGGACATTAAAACAATAGGGTCACTTTAGACAGCGGACGTTGGGACTAGTTGAGTTTTGACTACACTTAATTCAAAGTTAACACAATGAGTAAAGGAAACATGACTTTGTTTTCATTTATTGAATCATAACTGTATATTTTTTCCGAACCTAGCTCTTCAGCTATTACACAAACAACACAAAATATTGGAAACACATTATAAACATCATAATAAAGTGTTTATAACAATAAAATATACTTTTAATCCCAAGCACTTTACGACAACACACACACACACACTCAAACTAAATGCATTTTCTGCGTATAAATAATATGGGAATCCTTTATGAAGATTCAGGATGTGTAGATGTTTATTGCACGATGAGAGTCGAAGTGGATGCACGAAGCCGGAGGCTGAGTGCATCCACTTCGACTAATGGTCGTTGATCTAAGGATCGCCCACGAATTTGTGGACTTAAGGTTTTAAATGCAGGTGGATATGTGTACATGTGCTATGCATGTATTTGAGCATTTCGAAATAAAAACTTATTTGCAACTTACATATTATAGGTTTCGCCTGCCAATGTGCATTCATATTAAAACATTTTATATAATTATTAATTTATGATAATAAATTTCATATGTCATTAAATTAATTCGTTAAAATAAGCTTTGAACTCAATTCTGATATTTCATTCTCGCATCATTGCACCTGTGTTTACATAATTATGTTCGAGTTCATGACGTTATGACGTTTGAGGTTTGGTTTGTGACGTAACACATAATCGTGAATCCACCTGTTGAGAAAGGATTTGGAAGGCGACTATGCGCAAAAACAAAATTTAAGCTTTCTAATATTCATTTATTTTTTAAAAGTAGGAATGTGCTTGGTTTTTCAATCCAATTACCTTGAACTTGCAAAAAATAAAAGATAAAAAGTAATGTTAGAGACAAAAAATACACAACATATCTAAAATAAGTGTTTTAATAAATTATCAGGCGTTTCTACGGTGCAATACACTTTATATTTGCATCCTAGCCTTTCACTATCATTTCTTTAAAAAATACACCCTAAACGTGTAGTAAATGCATTATATTTATATTAACGACAATGATTTAGACAAAGAGTCAGAGTCAGTTTATTTTATGTTCATATTAAGTTTTACTTTTAAGTCAAATAAATTATCATACGATGATTAAGTTCGTTAATAGTCAAATTTCATTCGTACTTATCAATTTAATCTTGAAGTCTCAACCTTATAAAGAATTAACCAAAAGGCAAACTTTCTCAGAAACTAAACCTAAATCCCGTTACTTGTCTAATAAACAATCTCCATATCTGATTCATCACTAGACGACAAAATGATGACGTCACTATCCGATGAGTCCTCGTTTTGAGCAGACGACGAGGTGTTTTGACCTTGGTTTGTCCTTGACATTGGCGCGTTTGACCTTTGTTGTTGTTGTTGTTGTTGTTGCATTCCCCCTGAAGGTCGTGATTGTGATTGGACCGTTGAAAGTAGTCGTGGTTGTGATTGGCTTATCGGAGGCCTTGTTATTGATTGTAATTGGCTTGTAACATTCGACCTTGATTGTGATTGGCTACTTATTTTGGCTTGTGATTGGCTGGTAGATATCGTTTTGGATTGTGATTGGCCTGCTTGTTTAGCGTATGCCTGCGCATGACCTACTGGCGACGCTTTAGTTGCACCCGCCGCTTGTGTTTTCGATTGTGTCGGTGAACTCTCCTGTGGAACCTTCATCATATCAAGTATAAACCGTTCATAGGCTCCCTGAGATGTATTCGCAGGGGCGGTTGCTTTGAATTGCTGTGCAGCATGTACATCCAGTTTGGGTTGAGTGAGTTTAACTTTTTGTTGTGTTGATGTGTGGGTGGTAGACCTTGGTTGATTGGAAAACTGTCCGGCAGTTAATGGCGTCTTCGTATTAACTGCAGTTGGACCCTGGGTATTTGATCCAACAGCTTTATGCTGACTTTGTGGCATCATTGATTTTGGCGCAGTGGTATCTGGATTATTCGGTGTTTTCTGCTGCGATGTGGCTAATTTCGCCGACGTCGTTTGTGGTGTTGACGTTGCTTTTTTAGCCAATACAGATTTCAACGCCTGTTGTACCTGTGCTTCCGTCGGCACAAGGTGGTTTGACGTCTTCAAAAGACTGCGCGACGTCGTCAGATGCGGTTGTTGCGACGTTGTTACACGGGATACGGTTGGCGGCAACGTCATTCCCTTAAGTGACGTTGACGTTACAACATTGGTTGACGTCGCGACGTTGGCTCCGCCGGATCCAAGTATATTGCGAATCTGCGCCGTTTTACTTTCGAGGGACGTCATAGAGCTGGTTGGCAATGGCAACGGGGGAACGACAGGCGAGGATGCCATGGTAACGCCTATTGGGGTTGGTAAGGAGGCACGAGAGGATGACAAGGTGATGCCAGGTGGAGATAGGGAGGGGCCTGAAAAAAGGGGAAGAAAGATAAACATTAATGTTTCGAAAATTATGAAGATGATAAAACTGTCTTCTACCAGAAGCTATTGCTATTTTCTAAATAGTTTTTGGTTGTTTTGAAATAATGCTGGCTGAGACAGAAAAGAAACAACCGACTTGTTAAACAATTTTAAGTGATTGTTAATAAGTGTCATTGATGTAGAAACTATTACCTTGTCCATACGGCACTGGGGTTGGCAGGTTCGAGGCTCCGGGTTTGAATCCAGAGGAAGAGGCAGCAGCTAACGATGACTGAAAAATAATGTTCTTTTAATCAATCAAATAGATCTATGTTTCTTATTTATCAATTAATCAATCAGTTAATACAAAATACAAATCAGTAAGAGAGAACAAAAGGTACATGAAGGAATTAATTTCACTACAATTCATCATGGATACAATATAGAAACTATATCATCTTTAGCGATCAAATAATATTACCTTTGACGAGTAAAATTAATTGAACCAAAACCGCAACAAAATATAAAAAAAATACCAAAACAGCTTGAGTCAACTTAGCAGGATCCATATCCGATGCACTAGCAGTAGCTTCAACAACTCCGGGAATTGCACCAGCCCTCATTTGAGGAGAATCCGCAACATGTTGTTGATGATCCATCGAATCGGGAGCTGCTTTTCCAGGAATGGCGGTTTGCAAGGATGAGCTATTTGTTTCTTGTTGCATTGGTTGCTGGGTGTTGTTGGTTGATTCCGCTGAGACTGCGGCAGCGAGTGCTTTAGCTGCAGCATTCTGTTGAAAAACAATATGATAAAGGAATTAAGGCACACCAGAATTGACAATCATTAACTGTATTGTGTTAAGGGGATAGTACTACATGGTAATTTATGCCTGCCGATTTGACTTCATGAATTCAATAATTCAACCTTTCATCGGTTAAGATTTGCCAACTTCCAACAGTTACCATTAAAGGGATTCATGCAAATTAATACACTTTATTATTAATCACACCTAAGCACGGTTTCGATATTTTCTATTGAATTTGGGAGATACGCATGACCCTACCTGGGCAGCCTTGAGCTGGGTGAGTTGCTGACAATATTTCATGGCTTGCTCCAACGATGTTCCAGCACTGCTCTCGCTCTGAAAATATACATACAAGTATAACTTGATTGGATAGGTTTGAAGACAAGGTTCCCGAATGAATTATTGAAATATATGAAGCCTGTAAGCTATGGATGCCAGTCAACGGGATTCAGAAAAATGTATTCCGATCATTTTTCATTATTAATTGTTATCTCTAAGATGAAAGTATCATATTCACAAAATGGCATCAACACTGATTGTTTGGAACATAGATGCATTGCAATTTCAACTATTTTCTTTTTTTATCGTAAATGAAAAACTAGCATTTGAAATGCATATGCTATGAAAATGCTATGAAAACGTCTAGAGTCGTACATGCATGCAAGCTAAAAGGAAAACAGATAATTAAGTTCACAATTAACTAGCACGAACAATTAAATAATCTCCTACTGTGCTGGTTCTACAGGCGTGGTAGACATCCGTAAAGATCGCGTTGATGCGTTTCACTGAGATCTGGTGGCGTACACCGTGCTGCCAAAACCTATCATGAAAATAGAAAGTTTCAGATCAAGTGTTAGGGTATACGTGTCGTTGAAATAAATTGTGATGTAATCATTAAGAATAGATCGGGATTTTTTTTACTTTTGTCACGGGTTTCCTTATAATAGTATATCAGTTTTAAGCTTTCTTTAAAAGTACCTAATTATGAGCTTTGTAAAGGAGAACGTAATGCAAATATGTTTCAACACAAGATTTTGTCTCTAAAAATTCAGATTAAACAAACTATTGTTATGATTGCATCCATGATTCCACTGATGACACGCTATTATAAACTTGAAAGAATCCAAAGCAGTGAACAGAGGATTATTTTTTTTCTCAAATATAAAGGCCTACCTATGCACATCAAGTAGAAACTTGTGTCTCTCCTCTGTGTCGTCCGTCAGCCGAATAATAGGCAGCCAGTCCGTTATGACATCGAAGCAGAATTCGAATGCTTGCCGTGCAAGGATCACGCGCTCGGCATCGCGAAGGTATTTTCTGGTAGATAGGAAGAAAATAGGAAAATTGTTAACATATATATATGTTACCGCCAATCTGTGGTCCTTAGCCGATCTGTAGTTTGGCTGGAATGAGTTAGCCAATCTGTGTCATACCACAGATTGACTGGTTCAATCAGCCAATCTGCAGATCGGCTAGAATTTCCCAGCCAAACTGCAGATTGGCTGAAATGGAGGCATGATTTTTACCACAGATTGGCTGAATAATCGAATTGAAGTTTTTCTATTGTGATTTATGATTTCTACATCAGATTTATCGATGGAACTGATGGTTTATTAGTGTTGCTAAATGTCATCATAGTGTGTGACATAAGTCGCTTTTGATAGAATTAATAGAGGTTGATATCAGGTATTGTAATTCTTTAAAACGAATGATTATTGAGTGCCCTTTCTTCATGAAATACTAGTAAATGCTATTTGCTTGATATTCTGCTATATGAGATCAGAGCTACTTGAATTAGGATCACAGAAATAGCTTTCAATTGCAATTATATTTCCTCTCGTCATGTATTGTTGACTTTTCCTATATGATCAATCAATAATCCGAGTCGAGTATGAACCTTTATGTCGAGTATGTACCCTTCATGGGTGAAGAGGGTTTGTTAGAGGGTTTACTCCGATTAACTCACCTCGGATTTATAATTGATCCAATAGCAAAAGTACTCAATTTATGCCAAGAGGTAAAGAAATGCGATTGAAAAGAAAGATTTGGTGATCATAATCAAAGAAACTTTAATTGCGTACCGACCGCTTTATACCACACTTAAGCGCATTAAGGATCAATCCATTAAAGGAAATCAATATGAAATCAACCATTTGATAGAATTGCAATTCAATTGCAACACA
>LQRL01044203.1:6770-17363 GCA_001703475.1 Hydroides elegans
ATATTATTTGACAAATATTTTGGTTTAAATTCTTGAAATAACTACGCATTGACAAAAGGGTTTTCGCTTAAGGTTCTAATGGATCGCGAAATATAAATAGATATTTATATAAAGATAACTGGGTAGAAAATATTATGGCTTAGTTTTCTGGGCTATAATAATATTTGAAAATGTTTCGATAATACAACTTTTGTTTTAATATTTCTTTTTTTTTTTCGTATTACTTCTCTTTGAAAGCACCACATTTATTAATTCGTTGCAATAGCCAGCGGCATAAATATTTCTTGGTATAAACAGTCGATATCTATGAACTCAATTTTCTCAATAAAAAAATCACTTCATTAAACAATAGTTACATTGTAACGCTAATATTGAAAAATTGTAGAGAAAAAAAGTATTTTATTGGAAATCCACAAAAGGGGAAATGATTTTCACGGTTTTTTACTTTGCGGCAGAGCGCTGCTAAGACTGGGAGAATGGGTAATGATGGGTTCAGAGCAGCCATCTGTTGATTGGTCTTTATGCTATGACGTCACCAATATATGTGTGACTTCATTTTCGCCCACTTGGTGGCGCCCTAGACTGAGCATCTAATGCTTCGTTCTTTATATGTACTTTTCAGAAATAAAAACCAAGAAATTTTGATTTAATAGCTATATGGTTTTTTGACTTAAGACAAAGTAAATAACAATATATGTTTGTCTTTATTTTCGCTCACTTGGGGGCGCCATAGACTTATCATCGAATTTTGCGTGCTTTATTTTTCTTAATTCAGTAAGAAAAATGAGATATTTTGATTAAAAAGATATATGGTATTGTGACTTCAAAATAAAGATAATACAATAGTTATTGTAGTCAGGAGTAAGTTGCCAATCAATTTGTAGCCAATTAATATGAAATTTTTAAAACAATCCCAATAAAAATATTATTGAAATACATAGAACGTGTAACTGAATCATCGAGTGTTTGTTAAAAAAAGTGTGTATATAGAATATCCTGTAAAAAGATGTCATGTTTAAAGATATTTAATATTCCCTGAAATATTTTTGTTGCTGGATTTCATTAGTTTAGCGTCAATCGAACATTAACAAAAAAACTCAAAAATGCGCATTATAGGAGCTTCCATTGTATTTTTTTACATGGAAAGAACATACAAAGTATTCGTAGACAAAAATATATAGAAACCAATTTAATTAATTATTTGATTGATTAATTAAGAAAGTAAATAAATGTTTTCTTTTGTTTCAGTACGAACGTTTGAGTGCTGAGAAAGACACCCGAGGCGTGCTAAAAGTGGCCGATGCTCTGAATTCTCAACATGAACAACTATTCCAGGGTAAGGGGCTTGTTTATAACAAATAATTTGATCTTTTATTGGCTCCGAACACTGTAATATTTTTTGCGCATTTTACTATTATGATACTATTTTATTTTATTTAAACGCAAAATTAGGAACAATGCCAGGAATCAACGAAACAATGGTAATTTAACTTCAAATAACGATTTGATTATTTGAATTGGACAGGTTTGGATTTTTCGATCTTCCATGTAACTTGGGTCATCTCAATTTTGAAAAAAAAAACTTTTTATAACTATTTTTCTTTCCGCACACATAGCTTCCCTTGCCATTTTGTATAAAATGGAACTTTATACATATTTATCTTTTTTTTCTCGCATAGCTTCAAACGCCCCCGCCAACTCATTCGCCAACCTGCACAAAGTGCGCATCGACAACATGAGCGAGTACCAGCAGCGCAAACAGGCGCGCATCCAGCAGCAGCACGCTAAACGCAAACACCAAAATGGCGCCTCAGGCAACAATGGCGGCGAGGATACCGGAAGTGGCGACGGTGGCGCCCCCAAGGAAGGCGGTGGCGGCGGCGACTCACAGACAGAGGATGTTGCAATGGAGGAGTCATCACCCAAAGCGAAGAATGCCAAGAAAGACGATGGTGTAGAGAGCTGACAAGCTAGTGTGATGGTGACATTTTAAGGTTTTTAATAGGGATATCACACGGGCCTTCAGGATAGAGCTGGCAAAAATGGTTTGGATTGACATGACCAAGGCATTCAGGATGTTCAAGTCATACAAAGCTACCCAGTAGTATCTGGAAATCTTGGTACATTTGTATATGTAAGTTGTCTATAAATATCGGTGTGAATGGCGAAAAATGAGCTGCTGAAAATCATGCATTTACCAGTACAGGCAAAGATATTACATGTATATCCTGCGTTTTCGTATGTATATTTCAGTTTAATCATTTAAGAATAATAACGGCTTTAAGTCGTGGTTTATTATGTGTAATTGTGTATTTATAAAGTCTACGCAATAAAAATATAAATAAACGACATTATAGTTGGTAAAGAGTATACATTTTTATTCAGAATAATGTTTCGCTCGCTTGTTTTTTGTTTAACTTGAATGATGCTTACTCATTGATAAGGATTCGATCTGATGTTTTATTATACATCCATGAAGGTACCACATGAAGCTATGATATGGCCAAATAAAACAACTATCTACATTTGCATTTGTTTTTATTTCATTTTTTCATTAGTTATACAAAAATACAAATGGATTCCGGGAGATGGCAAAGAATAGAAAGTGCTAACAATGCTTACAGTGCATTTAAAATCAAAACAGTCGAGAAGGGTTTCGAATGGATCTCTCAGGCTGATGAACCTTAAAAGCATATTGTATCGAGCATACATGAAGTACAAAATCATACAAAATCATTATAAATGCATGAAGTGAGTTCCATTGAAAACTCGCCTTGTTAAATCTCGTTGAGCAAATCAGCTGATTGTAATCAGAAAGTGAAAATATTTAAATAAATTATCCTTTATCATGAAAAATATACATCAAGCGATTCTTTATGCAATTTTATCTCATTTGCCATGGCAACTTATAATATATGAAATTACTTAGGCAAGAGAAGGGAATTCAATAGGTCGAATAAATAATCTTATTTACTCTTATCATAAGTTATCGAATTATACACAATTGCCATTAAAAATGTATGAAACCGTCACTTGTCTTCAAGACAGTTGTATCCATACCTTACATATTTAATGTTTTTTTTCGTTAGAATGATTTCAAAACTTTATAATATCTCGATAAATTTAATACAAGTTTGAGTTTTATCAGTGCCTATCATACCCGGCAATCTCATTATAACTTTGCTTGTACCATAAATGAAATGTTAGGGACCGAACATATTATATCAAAATGTATCTACAACATCTAATTCACACTAAGCACCTAATAAGTGTCAATTAAAATATAATTATCAGCAAGAGAAAAAATATCCCTGGTTACTACTACGAAATGCATCCCGTGTTACATGCACACACCGAAAAAAACGTGGCACAATGCAGAAAAGCGCTATGTTACAGCTATTATGAAGTTGTAAACATATGTACGGTATAAAGATTTAAAAATAGAATCCCACCTACATAATTAGGATTTAAAATATATTTTTGCACAAAAATAAAAATTATCGTATTATGGCACAAAATGGATAGTTTTAGTTAACACTTGATTCAACATATGATAGTTTTTAAAACTTTATAACAAGTCAAACTATTTGAAATTGAAAAGAACAGTTACATACACATGGACGTGTAGGCGTTCCATTTCATTTTTTTTTCACAATGCCTCAAGAACATAGCAGATTCATACAACAAATCAAAACAGTTAAGCATGCATAACTGAAGGAGCGATAACGAAGAAGATAATGATTTCAATAGTATACCTTTGACAAAATAATGTTTAGTTCCTTTTTCTACTAAACCATATCATTTTAAATGTCAAAATTGAACAAATCTCAGCTAAATCTTAATATAAAATTTCACAACAAAAAGTGATGTAAAGATAATATAAATTTCATAGAAAACACACCGAGCTTAAATTAAGTGTTACACAAAGCCATAAGAAATAAATGCCAAATTCAACAAAGAAATACAAAAGCGACAAAAGCTATCAAAAACTGAATTATACTCTACACATCAGACATGATGATGACACATCAAAATGCCTTTTTACATATTGTAGTTTCATCATTTTTCTTAAGCACACCAATTGCTGCAAACACCAAAACTATCACATGATTCTGGCTTGTGTCCACTTCCCGTTTCTTAAACAAAACGGACGGGACACAAACTATAGCTGACGGTCACACCCATGTCTGAATCCTGGTTCGTAGTACACAAAACACAACATAACAATTTAACTGGTTAAATATCTTGACCTATATATTTCTCGCTTCATTTTTTTTCAGGCATTTTATTTCTGAGTTAAATGCATGCGAACTTATTTTCACATTTTTGTGGTTGGCTATATGCGACCGTGAATGATAAACGTGTGCTGATAACAAACATAGACCATGAGTCTTTATAATGAATATATAAAGTCAAGCATAATCTTCTATCACATATATTTTGTAAATGCTTCAAACAGGTAATTTGCTAACAGCCAGATAAGATAATAATCATGAGACCGACAGAATCCATTATATCATCTCGCTATTTCCTAACCCATTGCAGTTAGGATTCAGAGACTATAATTTCAATTTGTACTCATGGGGTTTCAACGATAAGCACGTTAAAGGTCCAATCATGCACACATCAAGAGCACTACAATTTCAGATATGATTTTAGCAACAATTTAAACATGTAAGTGTAACCTTTAATTCCTACAATCACAAAAGAGCAAGCTATCTCTATAATTGCCATATGTTCTTGTTGTACCCTTGTTATTTTGCTATATAAATACATTTCCCCCTGATATATTCCTTTCTTGTAAAATCAAATTAATTTTGATGTCATGATTAAAGTAAACAAATCGCTGTGCAACACATAAAGTTAAGTCCAAGTTATTGCATAAATCACAGCCTATGGGTCATTGGGATGATTATAAACCTTTGTAATTGATACATGATCGTTAAAAGCAGTTCACGTCCTTCTGATACATTCGATTATGCACTATCTGGATTTACGAGACACAGGTAACCAATCATTCCTGAGGCTTATTTCGAAATATTTTCTCTTAACTCCTCCATTATTTCAGTATTTTGAATTGACAAAATAATATAAGTGGCTTATGACTCTACCGTGGATACACAACATTGACTTATAAAATAGTTCCTCTAACTAGATGCTGCCATTATTTTGAACTTTTTATCTCCCACTACATACATCACAACATACAAAGTGATGATAAAATCCTCCGGTGAATATTACATGTTGCTTAATTTAAGTCATGGTTTGTCATATAACTAAATTGCTTGGAGTTCTAATTACTCAATAATACTTTGTTCTTTTTTACAACATGATTTAACCTTAACATCAAACATAACAAACAAAATGCGCCTAGTTTAGTAATACTTTATAAACAACTGCATATACGTGGTATTAGCTAAATGTAACAACAAAATGTTTAACTTTAAAACATAAAGAAATGGCCTATCATACATCATATGCATGCACCTTTAAACCAACAATTAAATTATAAATGATGAAAAGACATTTACATCCAACTAAAATGAATTAGGATGATGCAGATACAAATACATTTCCTTCTTTATGTACAGTATAAGACACGAAAATGTATCTCAATTCATTATTTGTTCTACCTTGATGCAAGGTTTGATTGATCCGAGTTAACATTATATAAGGAATATGACCATGTTGATCACTGAAACTATCCCATGCATGTTGTAGAACTACAAACATTATATAAGATTTTTTCGTTATAATTTTAAGAGTCAATCTCCAATGCCAAACGCAAAGGTCTGGTACAATTTCTAAGAATTTTGCAAATGATCTTGAATATAAATGCAAAGTTAACGTGTTATTTATTTATTTACATATATATTTCACTTCAACCCCGTCTTACCTCTGAGTTATTTCCATAACCAGTCAAACCATTTATCGTCACTGGTTAACAAAGCTACGACTCTTTGTCATTTTAGTATGATGCTATCAACATCGTTAGCTAATAAAATTAGGGAAGGTATCAAAAATGATTCTACAATACATACAATCCAGCAGCTCATTATCAGGTGTACTATATACAATGTAGGCCTACATGTAGATGTCAGCAATATTCTACCTATTTTAACGGATTGGAAGAATGACTCAACAAGCATACCCATGTCAACAATAGAAACACCCATGCTTCATATTTCACACAAATGCGTAATTACATAGCAACATTGAGTAATAAATCATTTTATTCACTACCTCTGACAACATCACATACTCCATTTTCAATCAACCATTTGCCTCTCAGACCTTATCCGCTTTTATGTCATTTAACTTTAACCCCTCCTTTTAATACCTAAGCTTCCCATGCTTTCCTTCTTGCACTTTTTCCCCGTCGCCGAAATGTAGATGTACAAAGACAATCCCCAAAAATATTTTGTTTGATATTTCAATGGATTCTATGAATGGCTCAGTTGACAAAAATCAGAGTATACTATTAACAGCAGCATTGAGATCATCTTCATCCCGCTGTGTCATAGCGGCAAACGGATCGCCATCCAACCCACTGATCACCTCGGCCACATCATTTAACACATCGTCATTCGATCCCCCACCGTCACCGCTACTACCCATAACCCCCGATGCAAGACTATCCATATCCTGACCGATGCTGCCGAGGAGGCCCTCAATATCGCTCATTTGCGTGTCGGTTGATACCCCAATATCGCCCAAGTCCATGTGTGGTACAGATCCGGTAATATCGGCGCCACCCATTTGTGATGTGGATCCTACAATATCGCTCATAGACGCCGCATGCGACGGCGTTTGTAGCATGCCTCCAAGTATGCCGCCATTTGCATCACCGCCCGTCGCATTGCTACTTCCCAAAATACTGTTAATGGCATTTTGAACATCCGTATCGTACGTCATAGCCGCAGTTGCAGTAGTATCGCTTCCCGAGGATTGGTTTGAGAACTGAACTGCAAATGACTGACTGCTGCTTACTTGGCTCAACGATGGAATACCACTGCTCGCTGAAGAAACAGTCGTAGCTTGCTCACTCTGTCCATCACCTGAGGATGAGTCTGTCCTCAAGAGATGTGCCAAAGCGCTGTCAGCCGTGCTCGTTTTGGTTTGGCTAATCACATTGATGTTGTCCCCCGTGCCACCCGAATTGCTGTTGTTTGGTACGGCCATTCCCAAATCGAAGCCCAGACTCGCCGCCAGATTAGAGTTTGAGTCACCCCCACCAATGCCACTTGCTTGTGTGGAGGAATCATCCAGAGTTAGATCGATCTCGGGAAACAATTGGTTGTCATACAGCGGCAACCCAGCGCGTAGACTATCAGCACTGTCCTGTGATTGCAGACTTCTCCCCGTCGGCACGCGTGGCAACATTGGCGTTGGGCATCCACTGCTACTCGCGTCTCCAGCACCTATCTCCGGTTTTATAACCTGTGGATTTACATTGGCGCCACTAAATAATGCGTCACTCATACCCGCACTTCCAGTCGCGTTTGCCGTGGTTGCACTATCAAGTACGCCGCCAATGTCTCTGTTAATGGCCTCGGTGATGTCATTCATAGTTGCTGCCCCTTCGCTGCTATTCGCATCACCGCTTCCTCCTGTTAGCTGCGCCGTAATCGCATCAACGGTTGATTGAAGATCGTCTAGTTGTTGCGAGATATTCGCCGGGGGCGCCTGTTGTTGGACACTTGTTTCGGTGCTATCGGTTTGCGAAACTATTTGTGATACGCTACTCGCCACCCTAGTTTGTGGAACGCTATTGGTATCTTGAGAATCCAATTTTATTGAACTTTCGAACGGAATGCTAGTCGTCTCCATTTTGCTGCCACTGCTTTCACTGCTATTACTACTATCATCGGGCGCTATACTAATACTCTGTGATCGCACAAATTGCTCGAACTGATTGGCGAACGACCCCATTGACGTCGCGGCAGCCGCTTTGAACGACGTCGGCGGTGGCGTTGCTATGGGAGGTGTTGTGGTTGTTATGCCAACGGTCGCTTCTGGTATCGAATCGGAATCAAAACGAGGTCGCTTGGCGTCGGGAGGCTGACTTGGCTGTTCCTGGACTTGTTGTACTACATCGTTATCATCGTCATCGGAAATATCACTGAATTGCACTTTTGGTGGCGATTGAGGCGCCGCAACAGGTGGTTGCGTTGGTAACGGAGAGAACGGTTCCGGTTTTGGTGATAAGCTAGTGATCGGCGGAGGTGCTGGAGAGGGACATGGACTGGCTTTGAATTTCATCTTAAGGCCGTCTCCAGATTCGATCAAGTAAGAGGGACTGGGCACAGGCGGGTGCGTGTCTAAGCCACTAAACGAGGGAACCGGTTCGTCTTTGATTTTTGGTGTGGTGTTTGTATCTGTGGATAAGGATGTGCTGATGGTTAGGTTGGGTGCAGTTTTGCTGACGTTTACTGGCGATTTCATGTCGCACGGCTCGAGCTTGATAACCAGTTCTGTAAAACAGATATCGAAAAATGAACAATCAAAGCACAAATGTTATGTGTATTATGATAAGCATGGGGGTTTCTGTGCGACAATGGTCCTATGGGAATTTTAAAAGTCCGAATAAGTTAGAAGACTGAATTCGATCCCTAAAAGATGAACAATTTGTTATTTAAAGTGATAGAGCCTATATCACAGAAATCACTATTAGTTATTTCATTACGTTTCGAATAATATGAGCCCTTCACTCACAATGTGTTCGAAAATCATTTTCGAAATCCGCAAATTACAATTATAATCGTATTTATAAACGCACCTTTTGTAAGCGTTGGCGGCCCATCACTATCCGACGACGAACGAGGTCGCGGCTTTTTTTCATCGTCATCGAGACATACAACGGAATCGTCCGACTCATCCGACTCGACGTCCGACTTTGTCGTCTCCATATCAATTTCCGATCGCGGTAAGTAGGGGGTCGGCTTGAAATTCACTGTAAAAATCGTGTACAGTTGTGAAGTTTGGCATAAATAAATTATACAATTGTAGGTTAACGAAACAAACTTATTACCCCGGTCATCAAATGGTGTGTAGACAAGTATCAATATTAGATGTGTGATAGAGCGAGATTCGTTTTTCAAGAGGAAAACCTAATTTGTTTGCACTTTTGTCGAACCGAAATCGAAATTTTACTTGGATCTTCAGTGGCAAGCCGACGATCTTCGAGAAGCTGAGTTCGCTCGTCGGCCAGAAACAGACGCTCCACCATCACGAGCTCCGAGGAGGGACCGAGGCGCTTTAAGAAACAAATGACATCACAAATTTAATAGTTTAAATTTATTTATTAGGATAAATAGGTTCTTGAAGAACAACAAAATGTCTATCATTTAAGTCGGGTGATATTTTTTATATTAAATGGAAAGGGGGAAAAGAAAGACGGAGCGAAACAGTGAGAGAGATCGAGCAAGATAAAGGCAGAGGCTAAAATATCAATACAAAGATACTATTGCGAGAGTGTTAAATCTCAAATTAAGAAATAGCATGACATGAGCTTGGATCATATAGCTCAAGTATAAGCATTTCCTCACCATGCTATCTTGCAACATGAGCGTCTGGTACTTGGACAGCATCTCATCCGTCTTGTCCTGCACTAAACCCGCGTATTCCTCCCATTCCGCCTCAGCTGAGAAGAAAGTGACAATAGCAAAGTTAGTTTATCGTTCATGACACTTAGCACTTTGTAACTCGTCATAGTTCAAGTTGACTGCACTGTTCAAGAATTCACGTTGAGTATAGAACTCCTGGAACGAATTTTCACGCATTTCAAGAACCCTTATAACAGAGTTCCCCATATTTACTTTATTATTACTTCAAATATCGGACCGCTGCAATTTTTTAAAACCTTAACACATAGGGCCTATTTCACAGTCCATGTAGCCTATAGACTTTTGAAAATTGGATCACGCCTTCAAATATGTAAATATAAAACGAGATTATTCATAATCGAACACCAACCTTGTTTGAGATGTGGCGCACTGGGCTCGCTTGTCTGTAGCACGTGGTACTTGAGCAGTCGTTTGATAACGTCTTTGTAGCTCGAGAAGGGCGTTGTGCAGTCTGGTTTGAGGGCGCCCTGTTGGTCCTTGTTCAGTTGCAAGTGGAACCTGTAAAAACATTTAATTTTATGATTTTGTTCAAAAACCTTACTTGTAAATCTTTATCATATTTATGACACATGCTCAAGAAAATACCATATATCTCCAATTTGGCTAGGATGTGTTTTGGTAATTATAGATAGCCTACTGCTTATTCCGTTTTAGCTGCGGACGAAACATATGGCAGAGAATAAGTAACTACCCACCTGGTGAGAATTACATGTATTTGAATGCCTATTTGGGGCTGAGACAACTTGCGTCGTTTTGATATTATTATCTAACGAAATCAAACGAGTGATTTGGACACTTAAATAATCAATCTGGGATGAAATAGATCCATAGATGTCAAAACGCAACACAGTATCCACATGCAACAAATAGACTAGTAGATCTCGAGGTTGACCTAGACAAAATTCGAACAGAAATTATTTTTACGGCTATGTTATCCTGAGATATTCCTGTTTTACCAAAAAAAAGT
>LQRL01044210.1:6098-21059 GCA_001703475.1 Hydroides elegans
TTTCCTGCATATGATTATCCATAGACATACCTAATTATTTGCCTATTTTTTCATTAAAATATTAGTACAGAAAGGGCTTGGCGATAATTTTGGCCTACAATGTATGTAATTGTTAAACTTATTAATTTAAATATACAACTATTAATCTTGAAATATGTATCCGAATGACGTCACAACTTATATAAGATTTATCAAATATATGAAAAAAAGATATAATTTATGCGCATACAAAACATCACACGTACTGGCAAATCATGAATTTCTCTAGTCTCTGATATACAATTAAAATTGCTGTTATATTGAGACGTTTCGAACGAAATACTTATCTTAACGCGTTATGCCTGATTTTAAAACAAAATCCTACAAATTTCATGTGCAATGTACATGCCCATATATAGTGACTTACCAGTCATAACCAATTCGAAGGAACTCGAATGTTATTTTGAATTCTTAAAATTTCATTTATTACACATATAGCCCACACATGATTTTGTTACATTTTGCAACCTCATATGTAACGTTAATCGCAATCAAAACACCGAAAAAGGGGACGGCAATAGCTCAATATACATGTCTAATGAAAAGTTTATTTGATTAATTATAAACTGTGAATATAAAATACAGCAATTTAGGCACAAAAATAGATCTGACCCAAGACCATAATCATATTCTATAAAATTATTTTCATATATAACAATATATATATACGAATAAATGAATAAGTTTATGATTAAACTATATATTGAACAAATATTAAAGTTCAATTGGTACATTGGTCCAGGGGCCCGAGTGATATCACCCAATCATAACAATGTCGATGGTGAAACTTCAATTACACTTGAAGAAAAACATCTGTGTTGTAAATAGAACTTGAACACATTTCAATAACCCTTTCGAGTTGTGAATTATAGACAAAAAATAACATAGCTGCTTTTACCATACGGCTTTCAATGTTGAAACTTCACTTACTTTTCCTAAACGGTAGTATACGGTGTAGAAACGTCGTATACACGTACAGTCACGCGCGTTTCTAACACGACATGGAAAACGCTAAACGCTAAACGTTATAAGCCAAACGCTAAACGTTAAACCCTGAATTCTGATGTTGCAAACTCTTAAACGCTAAAAATAATGTAGGGTTAGAACCGCGCGCCACTGTATATGACAACCAACTATGGCGTCATCTTACGGTGATTTATGGACTATTTATATAAAGTGTTAATTCTTATAATAAATATTCATATATCCGAATAATCTATCGTCACAACATCAAAATACCGTACTATTGACATCTTGTTCGTTACGTTTTAACAGTTTAATCCACGGAAACGTCGCTGCTAAATAAAATCCCCTAAAATCCCCTAATTTATAATCACATACAGACGTTTCATCATTCATTTGCTAATCGGGGATTTTGAGGAATTTGACTGAAGCTGCAATTGAAAAGCAAGATTGCATGCCCTAGCTATTTCATTAGTTTGCTAAAATAACACTTGGACTATAACGAAAGCAACAGTACTTTAATGTTCCTTGTTAAAACTTTCATCAAAAGATATGTATCTCATTATTTGAACGGCAGTTTTCTTATAATAAGCGTTGCTGAATGTATTTTGTCCTTTAAAAATGTCACGTACGAAAAAAAAAACACATTTTAATCCATGACGTTTTCGTTCAAACGGTCTTCAGAAATGCATATAGAGCCATTTATTAAGCATAATCAAACTTAAATGTAATAAACATTAAATTTCAGAACAAAATACGCAATTCATATATTTGAATTGCTTCAATAAATTTATAAAGCGTTAGTTTCTCTCTGGATATTTTCAAATTAAAGCTTAGATTATCAGTTATACAACGCAGCATCATCTTAATTGCAATGGTTCTATGCGCCATAGAGCATTTTAGCCGATGGTCCCACCTGAAATACGAACATCAGATTGTCCCTTATTAATCCGTATTCTTGTGTTGCTAAGGAATGATTAGCTACTCTGGATATTTACAATATGTAAATGAATCATTTCTTAAACATGCATGTTCTATTGTTACGTAATTAATGCAACCATAATTCACGTAGAGGTCTTGTTCGAAATTTCGCCATGGCAGAGCTATCTTTTCAAGTAAAGCATAGCGTTTTCGACAGAAAATAAAATTGAAAATATACTATATTTGGAGGTTGTATATCTCTATTATCCATCTTTAAAATGGTATGTGCTTCAATATATAGTTACACATAGTAACTGAGAAAATTTGATTTTTATTGGAAAAAATGGCCGAAATCCATTTTCGAAATTTCGCCACCCTAGTGGTTTTACGTATCCGATGCATTGAAAATATATAAGATCTTATTTGTAACATGGAATTTAGTATTCGATTAAATTTGAAACACATTATAATATTTTTTGTGTGATTCTGATATTCTTTTTTCGTTGTTTTGAGGAAGGGTCCTAAAAGGTTGTTGTTACCATACAATTGTCACGCTTTTGCTGACAAATATGAACTTTTGATATAGTTGTTTATGAATTTACCGTTAAATCACCTTAAATACTCAAAATTTGATTGATGTCGTATATAAAATGTATATATAAACTGTTCAGTTAGCACAAATGCTTTAACATCCATATGATACACGTATTACAAAATGATTTAAAACGTATAAGTCTCAAGTTACCGCAATATTTACACATTGCTTGAGCTATTATCTAATAAGAGTCCCAAGTACATAGACTTCTTGTATTTGGCAGCACCATATTAAAGTTGTTGAGGCGTATTGCCTTCTAAAAGTACCTAAAACACTCACTTTTCGCCGAGGACCTCATAAACATTATTGCGAGAGATAAATAAAAGAGAGGTGTATCGAGCAAACGCTTATATTTATATACATATAGAGTCTAGTACAACATTATACCCTCAAACGCTTATATATTCTAGAGTTTATGTGGAAAATTATGTAAAAACCCAATGGGTGGCGAAATTTCGAAAATGACCGATCGTCATTTATTGTTGCTTATATCCATATATATTGATTAATTATCAATATAACGCTATAAAAGTCAGTATACTTATCAAATATAGATTAAGATGTATGATGGATGTATAATATATCAAATATATGTCTTTATCCTAGAGATATTATGCACGTCATCAGATATCATAGCCACAGGCTGGCGAAATTTCGAACGAGACTACTACAAGGATCAGAAAACGTGATTTTACACAAATATAATTATAATAAAGAGTATGATTTTCAACAAATGCTCCTTTTTAGATATTTCATTTATATTAGATATATAAAGACGATATGTAACTTACTAGTTCAGTATAAGCTATTTAGAACACAAGTGATTCATAATCATAATTAAAATAAGGGATCGTGTCATGAAACAGGGATCGCACTTTGTATTCTGTATGCTGTTTGTCCCCAGGTGCGCCCATGCGGTCCCATGAAACACTGATTGCCTAATTCACTAATCATGGAGAAAACGCAATTTGGTTTGGCATCAAAACTATCTATTTGTTTTGGTGACATCAACAGGTTCAAGCTAATGGTACTCAACGCGTACCAATGTGTACTAGAGTGTGTTACTTAGAATGTATTGCATGGGTTAGTTTTATTATTTTTCTATGTTACATATCTGTGACTTGCGTGTATATGGTACTAAATAGGATCATCGAATACCCATCCAGAGGTTTGACGTTTTGACTTCAAAATAAGATAATTATATTCTATAACATTGTTATCTTTTTATTTTCAATTTTGTATTGATTGTGATAAAATATGCAGAGAATCAACATACTGTGAGGAAAATAAGTAACCTACATTGCGTAAAAATAGTAAATTGTATTTGAAATATAAGAGTTATTTTAAAGGTTAATAATTATCCATTAATACATAAACTCTAAACCCACTGCGCGCATTCAAGCAAAACTGTATTAAAAGTTACAATTTCGGTGTATAGATACGAATCGCAGCAAATGCTCACCTAAGAAAATTAACTATTTTGCCCTTTTTTTTTGTCGACGTTGCCCAACGTCCATCGTAGGTTCAGGGACACAACCTATCTCAAAATGAGGACCCATGATCACCATATGTCTATATTACTTTCAGTTCTCTAAGCCCTGCTTAGATCAAAAGAAGCGACTGAGACTGAATCAGGTAGCAGGTGTGGAAAGGCCCTTTCGTCGTTTAGAGGATGATGATGATAATGATGATGCTTTTAAAATCGAAAATGGCTCAAAATCTGCGTCGCGCAAGCCAAAGTCATATTAAGGCAGTATGTTCCAGATTGGGCAAGATAGGTAAAATAGTTTTGACAACGTTTATAAAAAATACGTTAGAAAAAGTCATATACACGTACATGTTTATTTATAAATGGTTTTATTGGTTAGGCAGTTTCGATATATTCTGACAACAAGAGCACATTTTGTGCATCAGATGCCGCAGTAACAACTCAAATAGGATAGGCTAAAACGTCCGCATATAGCCCAACGTTCGCATATAGCCCAACGTTTGTGTCATTATACCGTTCTGAGGGTTGCATATTGCTTCATGGGTTAAGATGTTCATATATCTTTATAAATTCACTTATTGGTTAGGCAGTTTCGATATATTCTGACAACAAGAAAAACGTTTTGTATATCAGATGCTGCAGTAACAACTCAAAGAGGATACGCTAAAACGTTCACATATAGCTTAACGTTTGTGTTGTTAAACAGCTGTTGGGTTGCATATTGCTTCATGGGTTTCGCTAGTTAAGGTTTTAAGCCATTAGAAAAAGTGGGGCGCATATGATGAAACATATTTTTCACTGTTTTAAAAGGCATACAATTTTAATGGCTTCAAATGTATAACATTTTTATTCTCGAATATCAAAGAATGTTGCTTTTTAAATGTATCTTTGAAAGTACTGAACACAAATTGAAAATGCGCGTGTTTTACATGGATATATAGCTCGATGTTCGTGTAACGTACTTAAAAGAACTTTTGAGGAAATTTATCATGTGTTAACATGTCTATGCATATTCAAAATGTAGTTTTTATACTCAAAATTTATTGAAACAAGTCCGTTCGGTAACTTCTGGACTTTTGAATGATAAAATGGAAATCATTTATAAAAAAGAAATACATACCATTATAAATGTTGAATAAATAGCGTTATGTTTATGCAGCAATGTAATTTTAATGTTATATACATATATATATTGTTTTGCTTTAAAAATGATATATCAACGTAATAACCAGAACATACATATATAAGTAATTGGTATTTTCATTTCCCAGTAAAATTCTAAATAATCAACACCGTTGATGATTGCGAAACGTTTCAACAAGCAAGTTCATTGGTGTAGGATATTACATTTAAGTCCGGTTAAGAAAACTTTGAAATTGTTGATCGCAACCTTGATGCGCCGTTGCTTAATTAGTGCAAACTACTACGTCCTCAAAAGTACGCGGTATTAAAACACCAAAAGATAATCATAAAAAGTCAATGGGCATGTCTTTATCCCGTATTTTATTAACCTTTCCCGAAGACTACTGAGTCAAATGAAACACCCTGAAATTCTTCGAAAACAATCGCAAGGCATCAAGTATAAAAACCTTTGAACACCAATCAAATTAGCGAGGGACGCCCCTAAGACGTTGCTTTCAAACGCGACGTTAAAATAACGTCATCAATTTGGCCCATATACAAATACAGTCGTTCTATCACATTCCAACGCCGGATACATGTCATAATCGCTTACGTCAAACTTTGACGCGATGTCGGGGGCAACGTAAACTCTACGTCCGCGACGAAAACAGGTGTTCTGATTTTGTTTATTATTTATAATAATGATTATTCATAATAAGAAGGTTGTTTTCGGCGTCGGACGTCGCGTGACGTCTTTCTGAGTGGGTTGAGATGTTGGGGCCATGATTTCAAAAAAATATCTCTGTCCTGACCTTAACTTCCTGGCACATGTAATTAAATCAAATCATATCTTTCATCTAACAATCTATTAATCTGCTTGTTTGTCTTAATCATATGTAGCCTTTCAATGTTTATTTTATTCTGGTTAGATGCCTAATGGGAAAATGGAGCATGTAACGCCATGATGAGAATCGTATGCAGTGACAGGATGGGTACACCCGATAATTAAACATTTCATTCGTCCTCTCAGTGTTTACGCAATTGAAAACTGTACACGTGTGGAAAGCATAATGGAAGGTAGTTCGTAACAGGTAATACAACTTCAATATAGAATTTAATCTGCTTTAACTTTGTGTAATGTTTGTTTATATTCATTTCGTTGATAATCTTTTTTATTTACAATACCACTTTTTGACGGCACAACAACTCTTACTGGGGCAAATATTCTCAAAAGAGTTAATACAAATAATTATTCGTTAATTGAATTGGTGATTTCACATAAAACAAACATTTATCTAATCAAAACCATTTGTTAGTTTGTTGGTTGCTTTCGTGAAGTGACACCCGAGCGACACCCAAACAGCAGTACTCCCTAAAAGCTGTACAATAATTTCAATGAATTATAAATTAGTGGGGGATTAGATTGGGGGATTTGCACATACAAATCAACATTCAGCATTAAAATTACACTTATATTTCATTCCCCAACCACTGGTTAGTTCGTTGGTTGCCCCTTCGATGTGACTTCAAACCAGCAGTGCTCCCTAAAAGCTGTACACTCCATGACACCTCAACCCTCTTTTGTTTGCTCAGAGAACCCTCCTGATCATTGTTTATGCACATTCTGTATTTCATTTCACGTGCGAATTACTTTGTTCAAAATGACACAAAATGACACAAAAACTTCCTTATAATCTGGGCTCCTCATGAGGGGACTTATGCCATATTAAGCAGCTAAACAGTTGAGTATTTTGTATCTGTAATATTTTCTAGGTCATTACGTATGTGAGTCGACACATTTGCAAGGGATATAGAGGCCAAACAGGAAAATGGGCGATAATTCCAGTAACATTATTGTGAGCGATAATACAAGTAACCGGAAGGTGAGCGATAAAACAAGTAGTTAGAAACGGAAGTGATAAGGTTGTTGATTGAGTATGCCCTAGGAAAGGGGCCATTATGCTTGATTGCTATGGAACGCCCTGTACTGGCCGAACTTCCGGTTTAACAAATGTCAAAGGATCAAGCGGCATAAAGGGCCATTTAGGGAACAACAAATAGTTTGTTCGAATATGGTATGTCTATAATGGGATTTATTTGGTACGAGGTGTCCATAACTATATTTTGCGTCCAATTCAATCTAGCAAATTATACTTTATGAGTCTGTGATTGAATAACATTTTCAGTTAAACCAAAAATTGATATTACCTTGCTTGCATGAATGTCAAATAAGCTCAAACGATATAATTCATATTCAATCAAAAGCATTACTGATATAGCATACAGTTTAAGGTTTTAAGTTTTCTTAGTTTGGTTTAAACTCATATTCTTGTTGGATGTTATAATAGCTTGAGCTATAGTTAAATGAACATACATAAAATGTATTTAACACCTGTGTCTTCTCAAGGAAAATAAACATCATCGTAATGTATTTCGTTAGCAACGAAGGTGGGTCCCAATACCCACCCCAAAACCCAAAACAAACACCCTTTTAGTCCTCCCTTAAACCCATAAGAAACACCTTTAAAAAATTCACTTTAAAACCCATAAGGGTCTGGCCACACGAGAAGGTCTTCCAGGTTTCTTATGCAATAAACCATGATCTAAATGTATTCCCAAATGACACTCTAAACGCGTCAAGCTTTTAAAACGCAACACTCGTTTTGCGGCGTTTTGGTTTTTCCCATAAAGAATACATTGAGACTCAGGGTTCGCTATGATAAAAAAAGCCCGAAGAAGCTCTCAATGTGGCCAGGCCCTTACATAGGACTTTTTAGCCCTCCATTATATCTTAAACATAGAACATTAAAACCCGCCATTGAACCCATTACCTACACGGTAACCCTGGGATATGTTGTTGTCATCATCGGTTATCGCCCATAAGTCCCGCAGCTAAATCCGCCCTTTGAACATAGTTGCCATCAATGTATTTTGAAATCGCTTTAAATTCAATTTTGTGTCATCTGACTGCGTGGTGTTGGTCAGGTGGGGGTTACAGATTGATTTTCGGGTGGACTTAAGGTGTAAGGTGTTGACCCTATTGGGCGAAGGGTCATATTGACGTCGATACGTTACGTTATATGTGGAAATATGCATCATTTTTTAACAAAAAAATCATCTCGCCAATACGGTTAAATATTATAAAAATCGGAATAGAAGTTTATCCATTTATTAACAATGTGTCTCAATCATTGCCTTAAACGTCCCAATATATATCATATCAACTGGCATGTCTTAACCGTCATGACATTTAATGTGACGTCCGACCGCTTTTCTCGTCCCCAAAATATGATACCACCCCGTTTTCTTGACTGTGCAAGATCGCGTTCACTCAGTTAACGAAGACTTTCTATATGGATGATCAGTCCTTTATTTTCAACGATAAATGATTTTCACAATTTTTGTTTTTGCAACGTTAAAAAGACGTCCTTTATAGCGTCTACTCCCCATCAAACGAGTTACGCCGCCGATTTCTTGACTAGGCAAAAGCGCGTTGGCCTGGTTAATGAAGTCTTTCTAGGGTGATCAGTCTTTGAGTGTTTAAAGTCCTTTGATAGAGGGAAACCGGGGGCGCCTTAAAGCGTCACATGGGGCGTTAAAATGTGCCTATTATGATTCAATTTCTCATCATTAGAACCCTATTTAGGCTACAGGTAGTTCGGCCCTTTTGAGGAAGAGGGTCGCCTGGTCCTCTTTAGGGCTGCTGAGATTTGCAATATTGCAATGGCTTGCTTGATTTTAACAATATTATCTTGCTTTCTTGAGCCTGTGTTCTTTGAGATATTTACTTTGTTTCATATTTTAGATAGTTTTGCTTTGATTTTGACCATCCAATTTGAAGGTTCGAATGTGTTAATGGAGTTTTATCAATTGTGACTATACGAATATATAAGTCGATATATAAGACTAATGTAAGGAAAATTATAGTATTTTATAATATACAAAGCTTTTGTAAGGCATGATACAGTTTAGTGTTTAAATTTTATTCAGATATTAATTTAGCATTGAATTTATATGTTTTAGTTTTAGTTATATTAGTTATATACGACTTGATATTGCTATGAATAGTGCAAAGAAGATGATAAGCTCTTTTTTAAATATAGTTTTAATTTGAACTCGATTATTGTTAAACAAACCATATCTTTGGGGGTTTCTTACACAAAGACAAGTATACTAAAACCTGTGTATGGAATACATAAAATACAACAAACAACAAAATAACTCAATGCATATTTCAATATATTTAAATTAAGTAATGTATGTTTTCATGTTATTCGTTTAAAACATAAAATTAATTATTAAAGTTCACATTAATGATACCATTAACCCATTTATTATTCATGGATTCAATTTAAGATATAGCTTGATCTCAGATAAACAATCTAATAAACATTACGAAAGGTCTATTGTTAATTATGATGACCCCTCTTACATAGAACCCGATTCCTGTAACCTGACATTTTCTTCTCCCAATTAAAAATTAATGATAACAATTTATATTAACAGTAAATGTACTGTTTCAAAGAATTCCTTAATGTGTCCTTCGCTTGCCCCTATCAGTTGATCAGATATCCAAGGATTGACACTCTATGCTTTTGACCAAAACTGCCTGAAACAACTATGTAAGACGTCATGAAACGTCTGGCTTACGTTTGATGTACGTTTATATATAAATGCGCCACTAAAAACCCTTTTTGCATCTTAGATTGCTGTGAAACTCCACAATTGATCATAATGAAACTTAACTTGGTTTCGGATGGACCTACGGATAGGGACAGCATTTGGAAATTGGCGTTGGCTGGGGGTTGTCGTGATCGAGGGTTGGAATATTACAGATTTTTGAGTGTTGAATATCAATAATGTAGTTCAAGTGACTTTAACAACTCAACTTCACTAGCGTTGCGCTGTTAATTGAGACCTAATCAAATCGCGAAATTCAAGAGCTATGTACCCAATGATTGTTTATGCCCTTTTGCATGTTATAGCCCAATGTTATTGTTTATTTTCATCGCCCCTAAACCATTTGATATTCTTAATATTGCATGCGGGGGCTTTATAACAAAGCGGCAATATGCTGAGCGCTAAGGAAGAGTTTTCGTTGCGTTGTTTATGTTATAAGTTTAAATAAACCACAATTACACAAGAAATTACATAAGGAGTTACACCTTTGGAAAATGTCTTCAGTGCCTTTTATAATCAGGCGTTAACAAGCTGTGGTGAAAATTATTAGTTTTTTCCCCCTGAAAATGATATATTTGCGCGTCAGTTCATTTAATGTTGAGATATCATGATTTATGGTGATTTATTACTATATGATGGTTTATATGGTTGAATGCAGCTATATAAAAGTGTATGATAAGTGTTGAAATTCGACTTAGTGATTTGCTCGTTATTTGACGCATAAATTATGGTGCGGCCTATCAGATATGTGTTATCCATCATTATATGACATTTATGTTTATATTATTGGTTTTGTTTTTATTGTAAAATCAAAAACATATCTATATTATTTCATCATTTCTTGCTTGTATAAATAGTAAATGCAGAACGGCTTCAAATATTAATTTGTACTGAGGTTATAATTTCAAAATGTGATTATCCTTTTATTTATAAAAAAATCTTCATTTAACTGCATTTCATATAATTTCTATATATTTTATTGAAATCTTATTTCTATAGACATGCCCCTCACATTTAAAGATGTTTTCAATTCTGAATTATTTGTTTATTTTTCGCATTAATCTTGCTACATCATGTACATCCCTATAAATATTCCATAAAAAAAGCTTATAAATTCGTGTCCTGTGTTGCTGGAGTTGCGTATTTTTAATGTGATGTTGAACGAATAGGTTTTTTTGGCCCTAAACAACCCTTATCATTAAAACGAACAAAGATATAAATTCGTTTTCAAAAACTAAGATTCCAGAGGAGCCTGACCTTTATTTGGTTCAAAGAGATTTTTTGAAAGAGATGCAAAAAATCAGAATTACTGTTTTGTTTTCGTAACTTCTGTACTTCAAAATATAATATCACTTGAGAAATAGAGAAATATTTTGATATCAAATATATATATATAAACAGTTTACTCTATGTGTCCTCAGATAAAACTTAGATATTATTATTTATCTTTAATTTATGGCCCATAGTTGATCTAAGTTTTTCTTTATGCTTTCATATCCTGCAAATATTTCATCATAAAAAAATAGATGATAATTATAGAAATACATTTGATGGATAATGATGTTTTATTTATTTATCGGTCACAAGTTTGAAATTCAATTTGATGACCTATCGATAAAACATATTTCATGAGGGGCACATTCCAATATGTATCTATCACCGGAAGTTCTCAATTGAATAAGAGATTTATCATCGAATCCTATACTTATATTTCCTTTATCATATAATATGATATAAGACCAACAACACAATAACTGCTTATTAATTAACGCCTGAACCTTGGATCAGACCTCTAAAGCATTATCTTTATTTTGAAATCAGGCTAAAATTATCTTTCTTGCTTCAAGTAGGCGTTTCTCTCCCAAAATCAACAATTATGGAGATTTGTTGTATATCAACAAGAAGTTTGTACGCATTGGCCCTATGTATATGACCAAGATAATCCATGACAAAGTCCTGCTCCTGAGAGGGCCCGATGGGTAGGCGCTTTTAAATGCACCATGCTTCAATTATATATGATAGAGGCTACCTATTTTATATAATAAATCAATAAACATATATGATATTTCTAATAGGTTTTAACACAACACGATCATATTATTTGTCTCCAGTTTTACAAATGACTGTAACACTTATGAATTAAAATGTTAGTGTTTTTGGTGTTTTTTATTTTCAAAAAAAAATTAGACTATATATTTCGTCAATGATCTACAATATTTGTATCTCCCTCTGAGAATGAATAGATATCTGCGATGCAGTACCAGTCTAAACAAATACATTTAAAAATATTCCTTCAAATTGAAGAAAATCCTTTGTGAAAATATAGACATTTCCAACTCAAACTGAATCACTGTATACCCCCTGTAAATCTTTACCTTTGAGCTTTGAAAAATCCTGTGGGGGTGTCCTCTACTTTGAGTCTGAAAAGAAACCAGAGGGGACTAGCGGCCTTATATTGACTGTTTGACTGTCCTCAACCGTCTAAATCCGAATTCAATACGGAGTCTATTATTTGTACATACTCCCGAGTAAATCGGGCGTATAGGTGTTTTAGCCTGGGTCTTTTGAGGCGAGGTAGCGGGACGAGAGATATTTGGTCTATATTGCGGCGTTAACAAGAAACTCCAAGCCAAATAGAAATGATAAAGAATCAAATATGAAATGTATCATAGAAATGGTGTGAGGGATCGACAGGGTATAACGGTCAGAAGAGCTTTACATAGCATAAACGGCTGTGAAGTTTATTATTACGCAATTATTATATGCTACATGTATGATGTTAATATAACGAATACATCAGTCAAAGTTATCCATATATCTATATTTTCGTGAAACATAAGGCGTTAATACGTTTGAATATTACACTATCTTTGCTGTATATCTATTCAGGACAATATGCCATGGGTTTCGTTACGATAGATATAATCATAGACATAGACATGTAATCATATTTTGAATTTTCATCCGAAATATCCGTATATCTATGTGTGTTTATTATTACAAGACAACACATTTCTTAGAAGGGTATTTAATATTCATATTGTAGGAATTCTTATGAAGGTTTCATCTTTTTATTTTGTATATCAACATGAGGTTCAAAATATTTTACTATTATAAGTTGTTTTGCAATAACTGTTTCATTTAAACATTGTCATGCTACCAGATCATTCTATATTTTTATGATGATTTCATGACACACTTTAACTCACACTTCTTTTAAATATAGACTTTTAACAAAAATCTACCGTATTTTTCTCTATATGAAATCAGAGATGACGGAATTCCCCAAGTCATTTTTTTGCCGTGAAAACGCCAGAGTATGGTCTTGAAAACGGACCCAAACAGCAAGAAATGTCTGTATATCGTTAATTATTATTAGTTATGACGTTTAATTAACGTTTGTATTTTGGCCTATATAAAAGTTTGCCGAACGTCCTTATTACGTCCGGGATGAAAGCCTTTCTTACATCCGACTTTATCGCGACGCACAACAGCGAAAAATGACGTCAAACAAACTTTCATATAATTGTTGTCCCCGAAATGTTAAACCATCCCTAGCTACGACGTTGCTCCAAGTCTTATCTAGTTGGGCTCTGTGTGCGTCGCGAAACTTATAAGGGGGCGTCGATATATATTTGGTGGTGTATTTGTGTAATTGTGAAGAACAAATGAGGGCCATCAATTGAATACAAAGTGTTCACATCTTCACACAAAATCTGCATCATATTCACATCCAATTAAATCTGAAACAAAAACGTGTCAACGAACTAAACATAAGAATCACACTTGAGGTATCACCATTACATCATCATATCATTTCATATCATCCACCAATTTGTGACTTGTTTATTATTCTGTTTCTATCTTATTATCTTTTATAGCATGCAATGATCAGGTTTTTGGGTAATATTGAAGAGCTCATATTGGGTGAGACCTTTTGTCTGTGACGCCCTCCGCTATTCGATGCCACCCGTTTTCAAATACTCTTCGTGTGTATCTGGACGACATTTTTGTCTTGTCGCAAGACATGTAGTCCCTTTTGGCATTGTAAGGTTGAATAATGCTGTAAAAACGTTAAAAAATGGCCACACACGGAGGTATATGGTATGCCCATGGGCCTGGTCAATAATATACGTTACATTCATTCCCAAATGTTTTAATGTAACGTAATTTACGTCTACGGGTTCCATATCGTACACATTGCAATAAGAATTCGGCTTCTAGCTTTTGCAGGTGCGGATCCATAATTAATAGGAGCTGGGGAGCCAGCGTTCAATTTATTGAAGGTGACCAGGGACTTAATTAAATTGTCATCTTATATATCGAAGCTGAATGGAAAGTATGTCATGTTTGCTCTTGTGTGAATCAACAAAGAGAGTATAGTAACTCAGATTCAATTGAAAGTCATCCTGGTACATTGATTCCAAAACCCGATGGCTATGTTGCTTATATTCGATATTCATATTGATAATCTTATATATAAAATTAAACGTTATATCGACGTGTAACGACGTCATTTATTACGTTTGGCTAAATGACTTTATAATGCATATGGGATTCATGTTTAAAGTTTACTTGTATGACTGCAATCGTGCACTTGCTTTTGTATCAGAGGTCAGATTATAAAAGCGGAGGCATCAGATCATACAATTTTCATACGTGCCTGTGGTTAATATATGGTGTTTAAATAGTACAGTGAAACCTGCTTAATCCGGACATCCGGGGGACTAAGCAAAACTGTCCGGTTTAGCGAGGTGTCCGGTCTAAGCAGGTTGATAGCTTTTTCGTCAATCTATTGTAAATGACTGGTGTTTTTTAGCGTTTATGAAGATAAGAATTGGATGTGCTTTTACCACATTTAAATTGATCATCTAACTTTCGAACTGATTGACCATTACTTGCTTTGATGAATTTAACCTTATCAGACAAGCTTAATTCAACTATTTTTCTTTTTGAAACCATTGCTTTTGTATTCTGATATCGCTAATTGAATTGTGAAGGTTCATAAAAAATCACTCATCTCCTGAGCATTGATATTCGACATCATGTCATTCAAACTCAGTGCTCCTGAAGGGTGGGCCCTGTGAACGTTTGAAGCTACATATTTAACGGGGTGTGTTTTCGTGACAATAAACTGCCTATTCAATATTAT
>LQRL01044220.1:1945-22713 GCA_001703475.1 Hydroides elegans
AAAAATATGAATCTATGAAGTGGTCAGGACATCAATTTTGAACGTATTGAAATTATAAAACATGATAAAACAGTAAAATCAATCTTTAGTGATCAAACTAAGCTAAACACTTACTTTTGATAAATAATAATTATGTTATTATACTCTCGAATAGAGTTAAAGTGGATTTTGGAAAATTAGCAAAATATTATTCAATTATCATATTATCTATTTGTGTTCTAGTTAAGAAATGTTTCGATAAGTTTTGATATGTTTAAAAACAATCAAGCTTCAGCTGCTTTTGTCATGTCTATGTTCAAGGAGACGTCAAGATATTGATACAAAAGGTTGACCGCTTAAGCTGTAATGATACACAAAACAACTTTAGCTTGCTTAAATAGAATCTAAGCATATGTTGACAAATGTCGAAAGGTAATTTGAATATGAATTTATGGACAAATTCTGCGAAATAGTAGAAAGCCTATCTACATGTAGTGTGGGCCGCTCATACTTTCGTCACCTACCATCATTGTGATTAAAATATGATATATGTTTACTCTACCTTTATTTCATTGAATTAAATATATAGAAAAAGGTTAACAAAATGTGTTTAACATTTCCATTTGATTATCTTTACTTTATTATTTCCCTAACGTATTCTCTTTCATTGAGTCAAATGTTCGATCAATAGATGTTATTGCCCTCGTTATGTAATGTTAAGAGCATCTCGTGAGCTGTCTCCGTAAATGTGTTTATATAATATATAGTTTATATAGTAAATAATAATAATCTTGCTATATCAGAAGCATCTTAGCAGGTTAAGAAATTGTATAATATTTAAACTACAAAAAAATACTATAAAAGTCTATTGAGACGATTACACAACCTTCCACCGAGAATGGCAAAGCGATTTTCATATTTTCAACAAGGAACGAAACTGAAATAGAAATCAACAGCCCCTTGAAAAGATCTAGAGACATGGAGAGCAAAACACGGTCATCGAAATTTATCTTCGTGACAATTGACTAATGATGAACGTTTATCTTTTATTGAACTACCCTTGCGAAAAAGAAACTGTTGCTAGGCATCGCATCGAATATCACTTAGATACAGAAATCAATGTATAATTTGTCATTTTCGGCCTAATATACAGGACATATTTGATGAATTCTAAACGACATAGTAAAATTTATTATCAAATAAGGTATTATTTGTTTACGTATGTTGGTATATGTATGTTTCGGGGATGCTTGCAATAAAGTCGTTTTGCGATACACGCTGGATACACATTTTGAGGGTTGCTTAGATACTTAGATAATCCGCGTTCAAAAATCCGTGTCCGTGTTTGATGTCCATATATTTACATATCTTGGCTTTGTAATGAGCGTGTAATGAAACACATACTTTAATCATTGGCCACGGCAAAAACCCAAGATGCCCAACTCAATACAGTCGAATTTTCCCTGACATTTCACAAATATATTTCGGTGTTTTATCTCTACTTTCGTTCACCTTTCAAGGTTGGCGAATGTCAAAGACGCCGGTTTTAAAAGAACAAAGTGCCCAGACCACTCGGTGTTAAGTGGGAGAACAAATCATCGCAAAGGAACAAAGGACTGGGTTGTTGATGACGTGTGGGCGATAATGTCGGATCTCTGGCAATAAATCTACATATTACGGATTTTGTCTTCTAGCTCTGTTGAAGACTGGGATTTAAATGGAGACAAAAGGAAGTTGATCCCATCGCATAGAAGGCCTAAAGCTGCCACAGGAAAGAATGAAGTCTTTTATAGCTATGTGGGCGATAATGGATGCGCACCCCCATTATCACCCTTTGATATTGGATTGAATTCTTGTGCTTATCTAAGGCTTTGTATAGAACGTCATACTTTCATTTTAATGATGCTGAAACTTTATTTTAGTATATCTACAGTGGAAGGACTTCATATAAGCGTTATTGGTTGATCTGCTGCATGTCGGGCCGAAAAGGTCTATTGTTTAGAAAGTATTTTTTCGCATTGTGCAGCATAGTCATCAAATTCAATAATTGTGAACAGTCGAATTCTAAACTGGACCAAAAATGCCTTGGTTGAGCATATCGAGCAATTTCACAACAGTGGAAACCTGATAAGAGAAAGATGAATTGCCCTGTCACAGCAGAACAATAATTGCTTTTGTTTTATATGGCAGGGAAATATCAACGAAATATAGGGGATGAAGTCACGACATCTTTGCTTGGCAAGGTTCCTGATGCAATAAATACATTTGAAATGGATTAGTCTTACCTCTTGTCTTCATCAAGCTTGATCCATGACTCGATAATTCAATGCAGTTCAGTTGAACTCAAAATCATCGGAAAGCATTGTGAACTTAATGATAAAACTTACTCTTGCTCCTAGTTCGGTATAATAGTCTCTTATAAAGCTGATACTTGATAAAAATGGAACATGAATATCACTAATACAATCAAAGTCTAATCCGACATTAATATAGAGTTCCTAAACCAGGGTAGAATCAGGCCGTAAATTAATAAAGTATATAATTTTCTAATCGAAGAAAAAAAACATAAAGATGCTATAGTGTAAGCAAGTCACATAAAGAGTATATATCAATCAATGTATTAGTTAATCTTGGCCACGTTCACCAGGTTAGCCGACACCCAAGACAGACATTGAGACTGATGAGGGATGTTAGTACGATTTCGCAAGACAGCATTGCATTAAGGGCCCTAATGAAACGGTGGGAGTGAGAATGCTGGCGGAGGGTCAAGGTCTATGAAAGATTCATAATTAAGCAGCCATTGGCGCCCTACTTGAGAGAGTCTTGAGTTCTGGCAACTGCATTTAGTATTGAGTCATGCAAATCGGAAAGTTCTGAAAACGTGTTGCTAGTAGGAGCCTGTACCTACATTAATGAACAAATACATTTTTATTTTTGTTTTCAATTAAACTGCTTATACGAAGGAACGCTGTTGTGCCATCGTGGCCTGTTAAAGTGAGGTTTGTAAATGTGAAACCATGTTTTTATAAGACCTTTCCAATAGAACATACAAATATATTAGATATATACATTTACCCATCTAACCACATTGTCCATCGATAAATGTCCATCCATTTTTGGCACAATCACCGGATTTTCTCGGCCATCCATAATTTGCATTCACCACTTACATGATCAAGGGACCACTGTAGTCCCCTTATGCAGTTCCAGTGGTTCTCATGGCCTGTCATGCAACGTCTTTGAAGACCAGCTTATTTAGACTGATAGTCCCATAGTACTCCTGGCGAGACCTTTTGGAGAAATGGACTATTCGTGTTTCTGTATTTAATTACACATCCAATGTTTTCTATGAATCAGGCACGAACAAGATGCTATTCTGTGGTAGCTGGAGACGGGGTGTCGAGGAGTCATTAATTGTATTATGGCACTTTAGCACGGAAACGAAAAGCATATCTTAATTACGTGTTATCTTACGCCGTACTATTATAAGGTGTTACACACTGAAAAAGCATCTAATATTAATTAGCAGCCACACCAATCCCTGATTCTGCACATGTGCTCATCATCTGACCTTTTGTGGGCGCTACGCTCGTGACAATCTGTTAGAAGTTAAGACCGATATGGTGTTTTGTAGCCGGGTGGCATATGGAATCTTTCTATGCATAGTTTGTCTTTTTATCTAGTAAAAAGAGCTAATGGAGTTGTATATGCCTGGTCAGTTCTTATGTTCCAAATTATATATGTTCAGCTTCATTAGCAAAAAATATCGCAAACATCCATACGTACATGCACATGTCATTTACAACTTATTTCAAAATATACTATATACACGTATGTCACCTTTGAGGGTGCACCAACGATCGGGGTGCCACTTGATTCATTCTGAAATTTATCACTGAAGTAGTAGGTGACATAACAAGAGTAATGATCTGGACAGTACTGCGAAATAAACATGATGCAATGCTTCAATATAGGGGTTGTGCCAAAATGCTCATGAAAATAGAGCGGTTGCAATATCGCTAGAGCCTTACTGGAATTATTGTTGTTGGCCGAATAAATGCAGCAATCGGCAAAGGTTAATAAACAATTTTTGCACAGATAACATCCGCATTAAAAAGATTTTTCGAATTGCACTCCGAATTGCACACCTGATCAAAAGGTCTAATTTGGACAATTTTTCGTCAGCGTCTTGAAGTTTTCTTTGAAACGCGAAAAGTTTTTTTGCGTTTACTTCTAGATTTCATAAAATTTATTTCATAAAATTGATTTTTTTTTATTTTCAAAATGGAAATAAAGAAATATTATAATATTTCATATTACACAATAGTCGTGGATGTAAGTCCAAGTAAAACAATACCGGAAATCAAAATGATATTGTATGAATTTAAATAGAAAATAATAATAGGCAAACATGAAGCTCTACTTGCACATTAAGGTATGATATTACTACAAATTGTTTAATACAATAACAGGTCGTGCGTGCCTCTATGGAACACGATCCTTTCTTAAAGTGCAGTCAGAAATGTTGATTTCCTATAACCTTTTCGCTTGTCATTTTTAGTGATGGAAACAAAAATTGTTGGCTTTAATTACATATAGCTACTTAACTGCAACAAACTTGAAATGCATATAAAGTTGTTTAAAATAGCTATATGTATTTGGTGAACACTGTTAGTGTCCATTCGAAGCGCCAACGAACTTATTGAATTCTTCTCTTTATCAATATCTTGAGAAATATGTTTCGGCATTTTGTTGGGAAATTTAAGTAATCTTAACATGTCCTCTCGGCCAACGTATTCATAAATGTATGAGTGTTATGACTTCGGAAAAATGCCCTCTCCTTTAATTGCGCGCATTTATTGCTTAATATCCACTTTGACACGCTTCAAAATTTTCATCTTTCAATTTGCTGCAAATGAGGGAAATAATTGCAGAAAGAAAACTAACTTAGGATACTTACCTAGGATATGAACCATTTAGATCATAATAAATAACACGAAATGCTTTGAGATAAGATGAATATCAGATGAATAAATAAAGCAAAGTGTAAATTATGATTAAACAACAACTACAACAATGCCTGTTGTACTAGCGATCAGCGAAAATTTACCTTGTTTTTTAACGGCATATATCTTCATAATTTGATCCTGTTTTACCATTTACAGTCATTACTTATTATATTTTACAGAGACAAGAACATTAGGGGTAAAACCAAAGTGCCAGTAAATAGATCTTGTTATTCATAGTTACAAACGCTTGAAATGCACCGATTAATTTTCAATCTTGTGCAAGCAATTCTCTTGCAATTACTAGCAATTTGTCTTTGCAATTGACCGTATAACAGGTGCATTGGCCGAGTTACAGACTTGCGAAAGAGGCAAAACGGTAGGAGGATCCATTTTTATGTGCGGCGTGTGCTCGACTGAATATAGCAAGTTGCTTTTGTTTTTATTGTAATAATGCTCCTACTGGCGGCATGTTTACATTTGCCAGTCATCCAAATACCAACACATTCCTTCGGAACTGATTTAATGCACTAGTGGATCGAATACAGTGCATAAGTATATAAATTTGTATTTGATAAAAGTTACTCATGCGCATTTAACAAAATAAAAAAAAGACGATATATCATGAAGCCGTTCCTGGATAAATATTATGCTCGCGCCTGCTCGAATGTTTGAGCAGTGGATATATGCATTAGTGCTCATTTAAGTGTGCGCGACGAAGACAAAATCTGTTGCATTGAAAGGATTAGAGTGACGCAGTTGAAATGACACTGCTTTGCTTTAGGGTGTCGGAACAGAGTGAACTGTTAAAAGAGGAGTATTTCGAGACAAAATCGAATGCAATTTTACGCATGCAATAATTAAGCCTTTGAGAAAAGTAATGGGCACAAAAGGCAAGGGAATTGTGATTATTGATTTGAAAAAAAAAATCAAAAACAAACGTGATTCGAGAATGATGTTAAGGACAAATAATGAAAGCAGAGAAGCTTAACAGTGACACAAACATAAGTTCTATAACATTATTAACAATGTCAAGGTCATAAATGGTTTTATTTTGTAATTTGATTACTTTTATATATTTGATATTCGTTACTGAACCACATATCAATTTATGAAAACATAACAACTCATTTACTTGAAATATAATATAACAACTTCCCTGCCACCCGACTCTAGTATATAATACATATTTAAGGAATTCATTTTCACTTAACCTGAAGTCAGCCAAGGAAGGATTCAGTGTCACAAAATGTTTACTTGTCTCTCTATTTGCATATCCCTGCCTTCGAAAAGGAACTTCATGAGAATGGTCACTGCTCTAGAGAAGAGGCGGGGGAAAGGATAATGATAAGAAAATATTTATTAGTCAATTTAATCGTTCTGTGTGTTTTCATATGAAAATAAAAGGATATATATAAAGACACTCGTGGATTGAAAGGACATATATGATAATGATCCCGATGGTGTGTACATAAACGGGGAAATATTTTGCTTTCGATATAAAACTACATTAAACATGTACCGTCATTTAGTCGAGGAATATATATGGAAACAAAGGAGTAAAAGACAAAAGTTTTCCTACTCTCGTTAAATCAAACAACGCAGTAAAGGGACTTCAAAGCTCGAAATGGCCCGTAGGCTTTTACTCCCTAAATTAGGTTTGCTCGCAATGTTCAATCAGTTTTGGTGGCCCCACGTACAGAACAGAAGTTGTGGCCGAAGTAGCATGACATGATTGTTGCATTTGAAACCTTTTATTTTGCAGTGTGTTGTGTTAAATCATGAAAGGAAATAAGTTTTCCATATCCAATATCATGTTCATAGACGGAAGTATCATGTCTATATAATATCTAAGCGAGTTAATGTTCTTCATGTCATAAAGGAATCGAACTACATGTAGTATCAGGACAAATTGCGTTTCAAGTCCGTTGTGTCAGGATAAGTGTTCAAAACACTTAAAATAATTACTTAATTCAAGAAGAGCCGTCTTGAAATTAAACTTTAAGACAACGGCATAACTAGGTTCGATCACTCAAATCTTCAAGGGAGCGAGAACGTCTCTTGGGGTGCTCTTCATTTGAGTCGTGCTAAAGAGGCGGAACACGGTCACAGAAAAGCCAAAAGTCGGAAAACAAGGATTAGATCGAGTGATCAGAGGCAGATGATGATGGCAGCTTCTTATTTGGAGAAACATTTCTCTGTGTTTTCATAGCAAATGTGGGTCACAAAATGGGAATCGGTAAAAGGATTGAATGACATGGGTATACAGCGCATCAGGAGAGTAGTTTTGGATGGATATTAGAATAGGATAGGCATAATGTGTAGGAAATGAGTTCATGACTTAATCTAGAAATTTAGGTTTGGATTTTAAGTATTGTACAAGTTATAATGTGAAAAAATAATACAATATGAGTTCAATGCTTGGAAATGAAAACGGTTTTCTAACAAAAAAGTATATAGCAAATCCAGAAGAATTCTAAATTAAGAAATAGGAAGCATGCATATGTATGAAATACACAACAAAACAATATTACCTACTTATTAACTGAATATTCTATCCATAATGGCTCGATTCGGATACCTCCTAACAGTGGCATCGTTGCTATGCACCGTTTTCGCGGCGGTCGACACCACCGTGCCCATTAATCTCGGTGTCATCTTACCGTTTAAGTCGAATTCCTGCGTCGATCAGGATACGCCCTGGGCGCTTGACCAGGGCGTCAAAGCGGGCATCGAATACGCGGTGGAGAACGTGAATCAAGACGCGACGCTTCTCAAGGGATATCGCCTCGTGACTACGTATAGTGATTCGGAATGCTCCGATACGACAGCGCCCTTAGCGGCCATCGATATGTACCTTAATAAAACGGCGAATGTGTTTTTGGGGCCGGCCTACGATTACGCGGTTGCGCCGATCGCGCGATTCTCGCCGCATTGGAATATTCCCCTTCTCACCGGTGGCGCTTTAGTGAACGCCTTCACTGATAAGAGTCAGTATAAACTTCTAACCCAGATGTTAGGTAGATACGAAAAAATATCGGTTTTCGTTTCTCAATTATTCACGACTTTTGGTTTTAATAAATCAGCATTGCTGTTCGCGAATAACCTGGATAAGAATGTGGTCAAAGGAAAGACAACTTGGTATTTTATAGCGGAAGGTGTGCATTATACTCTGAAACAGTTGAATGGTCCAGAAACGGATTATTATGTGAAACAATTTGACGAGAATTCGGCTTATAATGCGACAGATATTCTGCTTGATGCTTCTCTCCACGCCCGAAGTAAGTTTACAGCTAAATAGTGGCTACTAAATTGAAATTGTGAATAAATAATATATATGTATCAGTGCACTAAGCAGGGATTGCCATTTTCGGATTACAATATTATTAGTTTTTCATATTTGTTTATTTTGTAGAAGGCCGGAAAAACAAGTGCACATGAAATCATAATATTCACGTAACAAAATTCATATTAATGCGAACCAAAAATAACACGAAGTAAGAAAAGATAGCTAAATCATGTCAGCCCGAGTAACCAAACATAATCACAAACAGTTTATATGGTACAATGGGGTTAATCGCAATTTAAAAATGCAGGACATATTGTGTCCTAATAGTTTCTTTCTCTTATTGCACCAATTGAAATCTTAATTCTATAGCCTTGTCGAGGGATATAAAATAAAATATGTGTAAGGACATAGACTTTGCATATGTCGAAGTATGATTCAGTTATTAAACAATCTTAAGAGCGGCCGAAACTAATGTTAAACATGCATGCTATTGCTATATCTTATTTTACAGTGTATTCAGTTATGCTCTGTTGTTCATGTATCATTTTCATGCGAGGAGGTGATATATCAGTCAGTTAATTAGGAATAATGTCGAACTTGGTCCATTATGGCTCTGGTCATTTCGTGTACAGGTGGATTGAATAATTTGAGGGAACAAAAATCATATCTCAAACTATTATTTAATGGGAAAATGTAGAGAAAAAAACAATGAAATATACGCATAGAAAACACTTAAAGGTCCACTTAATGCTTTGCTGTTAAACTGCATTTTTTGGAAACTTGAATTTTCAATCGTGACATGTAACTTGTGACATGTAACTTAAGCCAACCACTTCTTTCTTCAACTTAAATATGTATATAGGTAAATCATAGGATTAGAAATAGATATCATCCTATGTCCCTATGGTTGCGAAGATTATGCATCTTGAAAATACTTATATTTCCGAAGCCATTAACTTCCAACTAATGAGTCGCGCCTCTATGAATGACTATCACATATTAAGTCGCGAACTCATCGAATGCGCGCCACCCCATATAGCAATCGCGGAAATCTTTGACAAGACTTGTTAAGTGGGGTCACCTGCCCTTTTCGATTAAGGCAAGGCTTTGGCACTGGCTGTAATTACAGTGACTTCCGAGATATAGCAAAGCCTTTTGTGTTGAATAAATTGTACAGAGGAAATGTGTCCGTGTGGAGACATGAGAACATGAGATGTGGATTTCTGATTTCTACATGGCCAGTTTATCATATTTCATTTCGACATTGTTTTGCATTAAAATGATGTATTATTATACAGTTTCCTATCCTGATTCTTGTTGTTTTCATTTAAACATATAAAGCTAGTTTATGATACATCGAATGACTAGATCATACGCTACAAGGTTATTTATGATAATATTTGAAAATCTACATTGGGGGGTATTCACACAAAAAAGATGGTCCAATAAAACAATAGGATAGCAGTTATTAACTGTAATGATTCAATTACGAATTTCCTTTTTAGTATCTTTGTGTCAATTATTGAGGAAATCAAATCATTATATCTTATCAAATGTAAACGAAAAAAAATGAACACACATGTATGTTCAAATCATTTAATGGTGTGTGCAGACACTGGCCATATTGTCTGAAATCACTGCGAAATTCAAAGAAAATATAGTTAGACCGATATCGCTGGGTTTACTATATTTTCTTCAAATATTGCTGCGATTCCTGAAAATTTCACAAAGTGCCTGCCAGCACACTTAACCTGTAAACAGGTCTCTTTAGGGCCTGTCTACATTGGAAGTCGTCTTTTTCCTAACAAACCATGTCTTCCGTTTTATACCTTATGACCAGCTTTCTAAAACGCAAAGGGCGTTAAGATACGCTTCTAAGGTTCATATACAGAAAGGGTTTGTTAGGGAAATAAGCTGGTAAAAGCACCCAATTTGGTCAGGCCCTTAGCGGTAGCTTGGACTTATTATATAAAATCACAATAAATGTAGGCTACTGTTCTATTTGATTAACACTTTTGTCCATTAAATTCTGTCTTGGCTAACATTTGTGGTGTTTGCTTGCACAATCATTCGCAGTGAATCGCCAAAATCAAGGTAAAATCCATGATGTAAAATCCATTTGGTACGGTATTGTCATAACATAAGCGTACGATTATGTTCCAAACATATTTGTTAAACAATAGATTACACGAACACAACAACTCATAGCGCAATGCATAGGATTAACGCCATGCTAAGCCAACTATGAGAATCAATTAAACCATTATTTGTATATTTGGCAATAGCAGCAGCGGTGATGTAATGTGGCACCTTGTCATAAAGCAAATTGGTGATAAGGGCATGGCCACACTGGAGGCGACAATGAACGACATCCATTCTTGGTCTTATATCAATTTGATAGTCTTTTAAATAATACATAAGAACGCAAACAGCTACCCATGCTGCAAGATCCATATAATTCAGTTCATTTTCGTTAATGCATTTTTTTTCTTTCATTGCAGTCGTGGTGTTATGTGCTTCCCCTGACTCGGTGCGCGAGATCATGATCAAGGCCCATGAGCTGAACTTCGACAACGGCGAATACGTCTTCTTCAACATCGATCTCTTCAGCAGGTAGGTTGACGATGAAATACTTTAGCAATATATATTTGTATAGTCCGCTCAGTGACCATGTGTAAAACCCTTTCCTCAGAGGTTCTTCATAGTATTTTGGACATACGTCGCGTGTAGGAATATGCACGGACAATAATTGTTATTGATACCCCCCGGAGAAAATAAAATACCTTTTGGTACCTTTTATTGGCATCTGGTAATATACCCCATTGCTCGTTTTATGCCTTTCAAGGCAGGGAAAATGAATAAAAGTCAAAACTCAGAACTAAATATCCAGATCAATTCAAATACAGAGCTCCCTATTTAATTAACCCTAATATTTAGGCTAATAGTGTACTTGCTGATAGGGTTAACCTAATTTAAGAACAGCTAGGGCTTGCTAACTACATGTTCGATACTGTCAAGGCTAAGATCAGGAAAGCATATGCGTCTTGCAATCCCCTTTTGAATATAATTTGCTTATTGTAAAACGATTTCACAGCTAAACCTTGGCCTGATTAGACTAGTAGTTGAGAGTCAAAAACTGCTTTCCGGAGCAATTTTCCATAATTTCCTTCTGCTATAATTTTGTTACAAATGATTTTCGTTTTGCTCCCCTTGAAAAGAGGGTCGTGACAAATGTGCCAATTATTGTTCCTGTCCGGGAATAATATATTTTACGAGAGTAAAAACGACATCACTGACATAAAGCATCAACATGTTGAATCGAAATAATTATATGGAACTGATATAATGGTAAAATAGTCCGTGAGTCACATTTGCTGAAATGTTAAAATGTTAAAATTTCTATAGCAAAAACCTTTAACCCATCTGATTTAAACTCAACAATGTTTATAAAAATAAACTAGCTTTAACGTCAAATCCTGTTGCAATGTTTCAAGGTTGTGTTGCGATCATGGCCGTGCTTGTTTTCCGCAATCCTTGTGATATTCAAAGACAATATACATGTACATGTAACAAGTCAAATGACACTGGATGTTCTTTATTTTCGTTTAATTTATCGGTGATCGCGGGAAAATTAAGTCTGGATGCACCACGAATGTGGCTGCATCGTTACACAAGGTTCTTAAATCTATTTAGAAAATTATATATGCTCAATGATATATTGACTCCGGTTACGTACATCTCGGCTCAAACCCTTAATATCATTCTAATTTTTACATGAAACTAAGCTGCTTTAGCATCTCCTCTTCATAAAGCATCAAATGTTGAGCTAAATTATGTTCTCGCTGAATTAATACAGTTGCAAGTGATAAATATCGTCTTTGCTAGTCGTCTCTATGAAAAGTGAAAATTCATTAACGAGTAATTGGGTTCGAGGAACTCATATGCTCTCACTTTATGAGAGGACATTAAAGGGGAATAAATGCTGGTCCTTGAGCCCGATGTGTGTGTGTCACAACATGGCCCCGTCATTTTGATATGATGAAGAGCAGCTTCTGAAAGACGTCAACCGAGGCAGCTCAGCATTACAAATTGCGTCTTTCACAGAGGAAGCAATGCTTAAGACCGCGTTCACCCGCTCCGAAAAAAAAACTCAAACACACATTTTGTGTTTTGAACTTGAAGCCACATTTGTATAACGACATAGTAGTATATCCCTTCTGGATAGAATTATGCGTTTTTATTTCGGGTGAACACGCCTTAAAGCGAAAACGTGTAACTTTCAAATGAAAATTGTAAAGGAGAGTATCCAATATCAGCCTTGAAATAAACATAAGCCCCCAAATTATAAACTATCTGAATTCACCATCTTCTATCAAGAGTACCTAACGGGCCATTTTTGAAATAGTGTCTCATTTTACTGCAATCGGCCTGAAATGAATTCTTAACTACTTTAAACCTGATAATTATTTGTATTTATCGAATGGTTTTATTCTTAATTTGCCAGCAAGGAACGCAAAAAATATCGTGCCAGCAACTTCTCACAAATTTGCCAGCAGAATAAAACATTGATGTACAGAAGTGTTGACTTTGCGCATAGTTTAAAAATATATATATCTTTTTGGACTTTGTTATTCAAATCTGAAATGTAAAAGTGCATCACAGTAATTATGCTATGCTTAAACTTGATTTATTATAAACCAACAACGTTATGGTCTATTACAGACGTATTTATAACTTGAGTTTTATTCGTATAAAATGCCAGGAAAATACGAAATATTTGAAATACAATATTCTATTTATTCTGTTCTGTGAAAATGCCAGCAAGCTAGATGTTTTGAAAAGAATAGATATTTCACAGAATAAATCGCTTGGTACTCCTTTTCTATTTTGTTCTCTGCGAAAGATATGAGAATCTGAGTATGGAAAGGCAAATAAGGTTTGAATGATAGCCCGTCAACAATGGATGCTACTCTCATTTACAATGATTACTATTTATAGATATTCAATAATATCGGTAAGCTACTAACAACTTCATTTCGACGGTAGCCTACTATGCTTTTGATAAAGCATCGTTAAGCTCGCTTTTCTTCCGAGAATATTGACACGTTAAGAGTGAATGTATCGGCGATAGTCTTCTAAAAGTCTAAGCTTCCTTACACTTTCGCAGAATCGTCACCTGAATTCTCACCTCGATTTACTTATTATGCTTTATTGCTATTTTAATTGATTGTTTTTTTTCTATAAAAATATGCGATTTATATAGAAATTGAGTCCTATTACTAGGATAACACATCGTATATAATGTAAATCAAATGAATGTTACTAATAAAAAAATGAGTAACACTACATCATTACATCCCCCTTTCTAGTAATCTGAGTAAAAACACAGTAAATAGAAAGCTATGCACACATTGTCAAACATGAACGATAATCGATCAACTCGAAGCCTATTTGAAGTGAAATCTGAACCGGAAGTAATGCAACATCTCTACTCAGATGTTCAGCGGACAAATGGCGAGCTCATTTGTGACAGTCATGTCCGCTTTGTGATTGAGTGTCCTCGATTGAATATCGTTTTTATGTTGAAGGTTGTAATCAAAAGACAAACCATTAAACACATCTGACGGATTGAAGGAATTTGTTATTATATAAGAATATATCGATCAGAGTGAAAATGAGTTAATAAGATATTAACTCATATTTCAAAATGCGTTCTACTTATTGAACCGGTAATTTGACCAAAATGTATTTATAACCATCCCTATCATATTAGAATATATACTCGACAACAAAAGAAGTGTCCGGTTGTTCAAATCTCTGTAACTTTGAAAGTATTTGGTCAATTTTCATTAATTATGTACCAAATTAAACATCACATAATGTGAGTTCATTTAATAAGTTTTTACGACTCTATATTTGCTATCAACGATTCGGCGAACTCTTGAAAAAGAGTGAACGAAAATGCGAGTAACAAACCCTCAAATATGCATTTTCATGGATGTTTGAACTATCTTGCCAGCAATTTTACAGGTAATTGGTACATTTGAACTCTTTAGGTGCATACTCAAAGATTCAAGCCATTTGCGGCGATCGCTCGAGTAACAAAGTATTTTGCAAATGGTCAGACGCTAGGCACCGGAAGTACCAGCTTTAGTACAATTGTTCAAAACAACTGTTTGAATATGTCAAATGCTGCCTTCATGGGTTTTGTTATGATGTATTAATGGGTTTACAACCATTTTGGAAATCACGTTTAACTTATTTTCTGGTTACTTCGAAACACGATATTCATCGAAAAGTCACATTCAGTGAACCTTTGTTAAATCCGTAGTTTAAGTTTCCCATCAATAAAAAACAATCTTCGTGCATGTCTAACACAACCTGATGGTCGATTTTCACGCCCTAGCCTCGAGGCAATGGTGTGCGCAAGCGCAGGCCTCGATAAACAGATCGACATATTCTAAACAATTTTAGAGTGATTACGCGGCTAAAATGACCGTTTAACAGTTTTTTATAACTTGTAACTCTAGATTACAATGTTCTATTCTATCTAAAGCATACTCACTTAATAATCGATTGTTGGCGAGAAACCGCGCATATATCGAGCGTATTTTCAATGCATTTCGCGACATCGTTTATATGGAAAACGAGGACAGCAACGGCCTTTTTGTTTATTTTTTCTATTCCTCACACCCTTGAATATAATATTGACCATGACAGTTTTCGCTCGAACGCCCCGTCAATATAACTAAGTTAAGTTATCCCTTTCAAATTTTGCCGAGTTTATACGGCTAGGCTATGGAGCGAATGGAATTCAAAGTGCAATTAACAGAGTTTAGAGCATGTGAGCTATCCTGAAATCACACCGCTTTTATTGTGTAATGTGATTAAGACTGTTTTTGCAGTTACGCACCAAAAACACGTTTTTCCGACATTTTACGATGTGCGCTGCGACGCATGTGGCATAGAAATTAACCATTTCTCACCGTTTTTGAGTTACGAAAACCTTATACTATCTCTAGCACATAGCGCTTTTCCTCTCCTACAGATACTCATTGAATGATGATCGAAATCAATGCTTCTTAGCCCTTCGATAAAACGAACGAGATACTCGTCAAACGGATTCCAGATTGTTAGGTTTGCGAGACCACCTAGCTATAATTATCATACCTGAAACTAACAAACGTGTTTTAATTGGTTCCACTTTTGATACAATGAAAAATTATTAACCTAAAATGACCGGACACTTCTTTTGTTGTCGCGTATATAATATGCGTGTCAATACAATCAACCATATACGAACAGATATCACCCTTTTCATTTATTTTAAGACGTGACGTTAATAACGAAGTTTATCTACGATATAATACATCCTAAAGACTGTTCCATTAGGAATTCTTGGTTCCCACAAAATATAAAGCAATCACTTTTATATAGCTTATTGTATGTTTTCAATCAGAAGTTTTAACCTGTTTGCGATCAGGCGACAGTACACATGATAGTATCCAGGAGTATGAACCCTATGTCTTTTTCTAAAACAACGTCGTTAAAACCGAACACCCATGGATCAAGTAAAGTCTAGGCGTGTGGGACCGATTTTAGGCTAGGATCGTCATATTACAGAACATGCTGACCCGTTCGGTCCTGATTTACTAAACAAAATCCTAAAATAGTTCAGCACAATATTTTCCTGGAGTTTAACTCATCAATTTAGTAATTGTATTTTGATCACAAACATATAAACAAAACTATGTCTGTGTTGTTTGAAAACATTATTGTGAATCATGTGAATGATTCGAAAAGAAAGAAATGTTCAAAATTTGTATTTATTTTCTCGGGCAAAGTAGTTGTGTTTCCCTGCAATGCTAGTCTCACCACTTGTCCTTATCAGTGCTTTATTAATGTAGTCGCCCTAAATATAACTTGCAGATTGGGTCTAGAATCCCGATTTATGAGGCACAATCCCTAAAGTATAATGAAGAGGTGGAAAGCCCGATTGGTGGAATCTATTGGTCTTCTTTACGAGCTCAGTGGGTGCATTTTGTCCTTAATTCTAAGCTATCTATCCTGTTTTATTGCTACCTGTCATCCGGTAAAGATGAATGATTTCAATTCTATATGAAAAAAGCCGTTTTTAAACTGCAGTAAATAATGAAAATGATAAGGTTGTCATATTATCGTTTGCAATAATGTATATCGATGTATATAAAAAAAATGTTTCATAAGATGTTAATCACGTTAGTTCAACGGAAGAAAATTATTAAAGTTAATTGAGTTATCATATATTTAATAGCTATTGATTTAGAAATGTCTGGTCCACATCCATGTGTTGCATTTTTTTTTTTCAATCATAAAATGCCACAATGTGACATGCTCACATCCGTATCATTTTAATTATATATACCTGGAATACCAGGAAAGGGCTAATCCAACCTCGTTTCTCATTTAAAACATTTTTTACACCGCCATAGACCCTAGATATAAGAGTTATATGTTCTTTTGCAAAGCTAAGATACATTTCTTATGTGTCATTCTATTCTTCCTCTCATTGCTTTTGAGCAAATGGTAATGGGTTTTCTGTCATCATCTATCTCCAAAACGGTTTAGGGACAGTGCTGATGTCCGTAATATAATCACTGCGAGATAGATGGTTAGAAAAGTATCTAAAGCTATCACAGGATTCGTTTGAGATAGTTGAGTGAATAATTTTATTGAAACTCCCATTCAGAAACTCCCCTGAAAATCCAAAGTGGTTATGTTTGCAGTGCGCATTGAGTATGCGAACAAAAAAACATGATTTTTTTAAAAGTGGCAGATGTCCCTTTACATATGATACATTGATGATATATTTTCTATTTTGGTTGTAATTGATTACTCATTTGATTATTTCAAGTTCTACCACAATTCGTATACATTTACATATCTCATTGTTTGAACAATATTGTTTCTGATATTTTTGTTTTGACTGTCAATTCAGTTCTTTGATTCTAGCCCAGTTTTACCATTCATATGCAAGACCAATACCTCGCAGCGCTCCCCTTAACTATAAGCTACACATCCCATTCCCTAATGATATTTTGAGCAATCTACATATAATCGAAAAAAAATGATTCTGTTTATCAGGAAAATACAGTTGCTATTTCGGGTCGATTTGCTGAAGGGTATAAAGCGGATTCTCCTTTCCAATTGATGGAAAGCATTTGTTATTGTTACCTTTCAGATGATGCGTCAGTGTAGGACATAGAATAAATGATCTGATTGAGATCACACTAGGACGGAGGTCGTAGGATCCTACAGATACTTCTCAAAGTTTATTATCTGATTTCTTTTCGTTTACGAAAAAACAGATTATATTTTCGTTCGATTTTAGACCGCAAACTTTTGTGCACACCATAACTTACTCTTTAAAACCACTAAACATAGTTAAAATGGTATTAAAGTATTATTGATGATCTAAAGTTTATAATTGTCTGGATTTTGATATTATATGTAACATAGTTTGTGAAATATTTGATGCTTACAAAATCCTATGAAGTAAAAAATGAGTAGTTTCTATTGACGTTGTTGCAAACACTGAAAATTGCAGCTGTCAATCACCCCGCACTGACCCCATGACCCCATAGAGTAACTGCCACATATTCATAGGAAGTGGGCGGGGCTAACAGCAAGCAAAAGCTGCCATTAGTCAATAAGCAAGTAATGTAATTATAAAAAAATGTGCTGAAATAATTGTTCAATTTGAGCCCTGCTGTTAATAAATCTACTAACATTGAGTATCGCTGCTCAAAGTGGGATAACAAAAAGCCTTTTCGAAAATGGGAAAATAGAGGAAACTATCACATCTGTTTGGAATGTGGATAATATAGTATATTCTTGTAATTGAACCCACACTATCTAATCGAACAAAATGCAATAATTGCATTACATGTAACATTTTGGATGAAACATTTTAAGATTCCCTTAAAAGAAGAAAAGAAATTAGATTGTATGCTCTACGAGCATATCTATTCTTGTTTTATTTGTTTCTGCTTCATTTGCAGTATTATGCTAATAAGCCTTTATCTGAGCATCAGATATGAGTTATGAAGTCATTGATGGCATTTATTCATTCTTTGTAATATTTTACGCACTTTGTAACTCGGCAAAGTAGACCTCTAGCCCTTTTCTTGACGCCTTCAATCAAGTTTGTTTACTTATAAAAGTCGCCAAAAAGCCCTCTGAAAATTATTGACGACGGTTTTCTCTGAGACCAAATGTCAAGGTCGAAACAGTTGAGTAATTATGTTTCATTGGTTCGATTGGTACGATTGGTAATTATCTTTTGGCTGGATTTATAAGTTAGTCATCACTTTCTGTCAACATGCTATGCTTCGCAAAAAAAATAGAGCTCAGAGAGGGAGTCAGAAGTTCCCAAAGTGTCCTATTAAAATAGATGAAGATTATGTGTGAAACGATATGTCAAGGTCAAAACCGCTAAGAGACTATTTTTCATGGGTACGATTGGTAATGATCTTTCGGCTGAGTTCATCGGCAACGTCATTCATTTGTTCCTGATCAATATTACAAAGCGCAATGGGTATGAGCTCATAAATAAAATTTGGGAATCAGCGTGGAAAGAAAATCAGGTCAAGAATGGATATGATATATTTATTCTACTCTGCCGTCTTATTCTTTGTTGTATTAAAAACACAATCCTGGTTGTTTTCATTAGCCTTCCTCGAAAGTTTTCGGTTTAATTTAATGAAAACAGGAAACATAAAATATGTGCTACAAATCTTAGCTAGAATTACTTCATTTTGTAATTCATTTATTTTCTAGGTAAAATTTAGTAACAGCTAACCCAACCCTGCGTTTTAGCCAGCCAGAAAGGTATCCAATGCGTATAGAAAACTCCGGCTTTATAATTCTGAAATGGAAAAGTACTTCTTTGTGTTTCTTGCAAACTCAAATTGTTGGGCAGTTAAATAAAGCTTATGTTGTAATTATAACAGCAAACATGAATATATATTCATTAAATTGAATTTCAATTCAAAACATCAGCTCTTTCTTATATCGTCGACAGAGCAGAAGAGTTGAATCCGCTAATAAGGTTGCCATTCCCGGAAATTGGTTACGACAGTTCTGTAATTGGATATGACAACCCTCATCCCAAGATTCTGAAAGAGGTTCAATTCATAAAGTCAGATCAAATCGTAATACGGCTTCCGACTAAACAGGGCTAGCTGCCATTCCAGACTTGGAACATAGATAAGGCTCGTCATCGAATTAACAATGACACTTAAGGGAATCTACGAAAGGCATAAAGCTAAGCCACGTTAAATTTCCCTTTGTCTATTCATATGTATGATTTTTATCTATTTTATTATCTTAAACGTATGGAAATACTGATGATTTCTCTCACTCTATATGATAGTTGCGCCGTGAATTTTACCCCGAAATATTAACTGTAAATGATAACAATTAACCATGAATTACTCCATGAATGGCATTCCAGTTTCACAATGCGCAAAACAAAAGAATAACCATGCTATACCTATTGTAAAATATGTTTAAACCAAATTGAACAGCACAGCGAGTCATCACGTTTAGGCATCATAGAAGAGTTAACTCATGGTTGATAATTCAAAACGCGTATCATTTAATCATAAACGAACATGCGAGTTATGAATGTACATCAGAGTTGCGTTTCTGCTTTAATAAAAATGAAGCAGAATCAATTTAATTGACGGCTAATGGTAATAAAACATTCCTGATGTTCATATGAAACGTTCTCTTATTGATTTGTGCCATAGTCGTCTCACCTTAAAGTAAATATGGCCTTTCAAGTTTTTTAACGAATAAATCAGTTACTGAGGCAGGTTGGACAATAACTAGCTATAATTATTTTATGCACCACCCGTTTTATATAATCAAACTCATATCACCGAGTAATACCATATCATTTTTTTAAGTGTTTGAAAGAAAACTATAGTTTATATATGATCTTAGGATTTTACTTTAGCAGACTTAGTTGACTGTCCATCATCAAAAATAATTCATAATTTATACTAAGGGATTGTAAACTAAGTGGTGAGAAATTGCAAAATTTAAAATATCATTATCTGAAATCGTCGCCGATTTAGTTCAGTTTAGTTTGATTCTATTTCTGTTTGCAACGTCACCACCAATTTACGAGTCATTTGACCTTAGGTAGAATTCTATGCTGTTTCTATTATAAAAGAAGATTTGCTCATAGGTTATATGTGAAGAAAGCATCCCTTTACAACAGGTGAGTCTATAAATTGCAGAACATCAGCCTCTTTCTTATGTAATTCACTCAATAAAGATGTTTTCACCAATTCCTCGAAATCCCCCAAAAAACTCAACATCTAATTGTGTTATGTTACAGGAAATAACAAGTTTATCCTAAAGTCTTATGATATTCTACTAAGAAATCCTCCCAAGTATCGTGCTTTATCCTCTGATAAAGGATCCTTTTCGCGTAAATGGTTTTC
>LQRL01044228.1:29244-40852 GCA_001703475.1 Hydroides elegans
ATCATAATGAATATAACATGAATGAAATTAAATGACGCATGATTCTCAACATTCATAATGTAACCGGTTAGTTGTCCATGACATTAAATCCTGTTATCGTTTTAGAGGATATCATATGTTACCATTGGAATGTGAGTGTATGTGAATATGGGAAAGGGGTAGGGAAGTGTCCTCAGGTATGGCGGTTGGTTGAATGGGACCTACAATATGGATCGCACATGACCAGTTCTTACCTTTGCCCAGTTTCCACACAGTGCGCCATACCATATGATAGTCACATGATGGGCCGCACAGAATCAAGACGTAACAGTAGCAGAGATAATATGCGAGCATATGGCGCCCAATAGATAAGACACTCATATCGCACCCCCTCGCACCCATGATTGCACCCGAACCCCTCTTCACCCTTCCTCTTCACCCTTCCTCTTCACCCTTCCTCTTCACATCGCCACCAATATCAGGTGGAATATGAGCACAGACAAGAGGTGAATCAACAAAGCGCGATTCCCTGCTCATAAACAGATAAAGCACTGCCGTAAAAAATGAGACGTCGACGTAAGAATGTGATATATGGATTGAAGGACGTTTCCTGACGTCACGGAAATGAAAGATTATTGGTCTGGGGTCTGTATGACTTATTAGTTATTAGTTCCAGGTTTGCGCTTCCCTTTAGTCCTCCATATTTCGAACACCGCTTCATTGCCATCGGTAGAGTACCAAAGAACCGTTGAACTTAGTAATTAACTTAGTTATATGCAACGTCAAATCGAGGAATACATGTATAAGCAACTGGTTTTTGTCATGCCAGTTGGGTTGTTGTCATTTTGTGAGCAGGATATGAGATATAAGCCAAATGTTGGAAATATTAACATTCTTTTCAGGATTTTTTACTCTTCCTCTAGATAGGTGATAAAACCGTAACCCTGTTATCATTTTTCCTGCTTTCGAATATATAATCATTTTGATTTTTTTCTTTGATTATGCTAATATATCGAACAATACAAATTATCAGTTGTTATGTGAGACTGTCCTGCCAACGGATTGGGGATCTTAAACATAGTTAGAGGCATACGTTTTAAGATTTAATACATCTATTTATTTCTAATTCACATGTTAAATTAAATTATTTAAAAAGAAATATAAATGCTGAAATAGTACTGTTTTTATTCGTGCAACATTATTTCCAAATGGTCTATCACAGCAAGTTGTCATGGATTGAGATAAATCCCCATAGAACTTGGCTGTGTCATGTTTTATCATATTACAAGGTTCCAACAGCATGCGATTGACGTACAGAAACGGGTAGTTAGAAATCGAAAATCTGTCACTTGTAATTGAAAGCCCTTTCTTTGTGACTCCTTCTCCGCCATTTTCATATGAGCTATCACTCTTCTTTGCGGAGTTGAGAGTAGGAGGTCGTGTTATACTGTTAATTAGGACCATAATCAGTGCAGCACCCTAAATCACAGTTTGAAGAGTGTACTGGAGGTATACATCGAAAATATAATATAAAATATCTATCTTTTTCTGTTAGGGTTAGGCACTAATTAACTAAATATCTTTCATTAAGATATGTTATTAAAGAAAACTTAGCTAAAAATCATTTAGAATGGGATATTTTGACTTATAGATTCTTGAAAAATGATATTATGGTGTGTAAAATTACTATATAAAACACCATGAAAAAAAACTTTACTTGAAGTATAGTATACTTGACGTATACTCTTCAAACTGTGATTTAGGGTGCTGCCATAATCAGTCCCAGATAATGCGCAGAATATGACATTTGGACCCAAGCATTATTGAAGATGAAAGAAAGGGACTGTCAATCACGTTTTTCATAGAGCCCTCGTGATCTATCCATTCTCGCGTCACGATGAAAATAAACCATTTGAAGCCTCATAACGTAGAATTGAAATAGATTGAAAAGTTGTGAGTTTCTAATGAATTCCTTCAATATATTTAAAAAGGGATAAGTCAGAAAGTATTTTCTTAACTTTTAATAAATAAATTGAGCTTATTTGTCAGCCGAGCCGTGCACTACTGAACAACAATAGTATTATAACAGTGACCTTTATTACGTTATGAAATTGAATTTTATAGTTTATACATGTATTTAATTTTCAAAAATAACTTTGTTATGTAAAAATATAAACTACTCATTAAACAGAACTATCTCTGTAACTTAGATATAATGTCATCGAAAAGATCCATTTCGCTACGCAATATTGAAGATTGATGCGCAACACACTATTTTAATTATACATGTATGTATAGATAATTTTATAAATATCTGCTATTTATGTTGGTCTCCCAGGACTCCTTCCTAAACATCATCTATCCTCCAGTCATTCGAATCAATCGGAGCAAAGTATTTTGCATCCCATGAATAAATCACTTGAGCATTTTCATTCAATTTGATGATTGCCTCATGTAAAAGGCCACTTCACTTGGGTAATGGACAGGACTATCGGAGATTTGGCACGCAAAGGCCCAGGTAAATGTGACAGTCGACAAACTACCTGAATTATCTTTGACTTTCTCTCCCTCTCCTTTTTGCTGCGGCGACGACATTTTAATCATGGCCACGCATGCAAAGAAGCAGTATGGGATCCAGTTAATGGATTATACAAGTTCGATTATAATATCTCGAATATGAATATGTGAATATTGATCACAAAACAAGGACAGAGGAATGTGATATCATTTTGTATAAATAATAGAAGGGCTACCCACGACACACTTTTTTAAAAAGTTGTAAAATCACATTGAAACAACTTTAGAAAGGCTAACAACAAAATACACTTTTTAAAACATTAGAATTTTGCAAAAAGGTGTTCATTTTTTTCCAAGCCGCTGGGCTGTTCCTCCTTTTCAAGCTAGCTTGAAGCAGAAAAAGAAACATCTTTTGCAATAATTAAACTTTTGAATATAACTAAATTAATTATAAATACCTGGTTAAAAGACAATTGAAGGAATTACGATTCATTTGCAAATTATTATTTTCATTAATTATCACAAAATAAATAAATAAATAACTTAACATAGCAAACTGCTAAAATATCCAAGCTAGAAAGAATTTCTTTAAAATCTCCAAGCCAGCTGGGATTTGCTGGGGAAAACCTTTTGCGAGGAACAGCTCGTGAGGTACTCTTCATAAAAGGTTTAAGAATGTTTCGATAGCATTTTATACAACTGTCCATTTAGATATTGAGCTGCTTAAAACATTAAGGCTTAATTATAACTGTTGATATTAAAAAAAAACTTATTGACAAAATGCTATCGTGCTGTCTCTGTGTGTAATGATACAAACTAGACACCTCCTAGCCCCTCCCTAAAATTCAAATATATTTAAACATAGTATTCATTATTTCTAAATGAAATTATGTAATTGAATTAACCCTTTCGGCACAGCAAGTATATATCACAAAATACACCTCACAGATTGGTTTCCACCATTTTTAAACAGCATTTGCTCACTTACGGCTCTTTAATGACACTTGCATGCAATTATGACATGTGTCGTCAGGTCGGGTACAAATCTGACTTTTTGAAATCGTCAATGCGCGGATGGCGAACAAAAGACACTCGCCACGGTTAAAGGATGGTAGTTAGGGTGGTGGTTAAGAGTTAGAAAGTGATTTGGGGTACCCAAGACCCCTTACCTTTGTCTACACCATGTGTCGTCCGATGGGGGATATGGGGGGTTTTGAGCGGGGAAGAAGGGGGTGTTAACTGATGAAACATCATGTTACAAGCTACTTGATGACTTATTTTCAAGTGATTTGATCACTTGAAGCGTGGTCGAAGAGGGCTCATGTGATCAATTTAGAGAAAAGGGGGAATGGTAAGATGAACAGGAACATTGCACCCAACTGAGTTCAAGCCTGCAGTGCCTTATGTGAAGCTAAAATTTGAAAATAAGATAAATTAAGCATACATTTGTTACATTTTTACAGTGTATAATAACTGATTTATTACTTTCTAATATAGCCAATAACATGACAAAGGTTCGGACGACACAAACATGCACGTATTTTTCATATCTGTAAATCTGTAAAAACTATATTTTACTCCTGATTACAGGTACCTTGATATTTGATATGCCGCATTTCCATAACGCTATATCGTTTGAACTGGTCTTGGTTGGTACGGACCAAATGTTTTAATTACACAATAGTGGACGGTCCTGGATATATGCAATCTGTTTGAGTGTAATAAAAATGTTATACTCAAAAAATAAAAATACATTTTTGTTCTAGACGATTTAATGGCATATTGGTCAAAAGTTTAGTTTTGTAATGTCATACGAGGAAATTGATATTTTTATGAGAGCCACTCCCTTCCTTTGCAAACGAAGTGCAATTCGAAATTGAAAAAAAAAAATCCCGGAGCAGATTTAAAATATTAACAATGCTAATTCTTAACGTTTTCAAATAAATGATGTTTCATTCGATAATTCAATTCAAATATATGTAGGCCCATCAAGTGTGTCGAGACGATAATTTGGTACATTTTAAAACTTAAAATAGCCTGGTAAAGAGTTATTTAATCTAAAATTATATCTATCGAATCTATTATTTATCAAATGTTATAAAAGTAATATATGGCATTTTATACACACTCAAGTTCATTATCTAAGCGAATTTTTCATAGGGCTCTATTAGAAATAAAAAGACAAATAATCATTTTCTTCGGCTCTTAAGACAACATTTTACTTGTCCATTGCATAAGATAACGTGACGAATTCACCGTTGTTACGTGCTTAGATAATTTTACGGGAATCTGAAGTGTTGACGCAAGTAGATATTATCCCGTTCTCAAGTCAGATTTATCCCTTCTGTCTAATTAATAAAACGCCGTTCATTGAACACAGAGCAAAGTGATAATAGCAAGGGTGAGCACATTGATAATTTGACAGCCAGCTTAATATGATGTTAAGTGTAGGAACCATCTGCTGAGTGATAATAAAGATAATAAGTAATTGCATGTTTCTGTGGTTCCTTAACCTCGCCTTTTGTCACACGTCGTCCAGTTGGATTACTCGTAAATACATCGATTAACTATCAAGTTATTGGTATTTCTGAAAAATAAACAATGCGTAGAGACTTACTCAGTTTGAGTACTAACTGGATTGGGAAGTGTAATCATTGAGACACTGTTATTGTTTTCATCAAAATCCAAAACAAACGTAAACATCCTGAGGATGTGTCTGTTTGCTGCCAGAGAGCGAAATAATATTTCAACAGTTATCTGTACAAGAAATACAAAAACTAAATAGGGCCTGTTCACACTAGAAGCGACACGCGACAATATACTTATATGTTCTTTATAAAACTAGCGACAGAGAATCGCCCGTTTTATAAAGAACATATAAGTATTTTGTCGCGTGTCGCTTCTAGTGTGAACAGGCCCATAGCCTAGAAACGTCTGAACCAAGACATGATTGTGACACGCGATAGACACTGAGGTAAAATGGTGTAATGACCGAAATGAAAACAATACAGTATGTTTTTCAATGATGCGAAATTTGAAATATATCGTTCTCGCTCACCTAAATTCAAAAATGGTAGGGTGTAGCGGTTCTCTAAACAATCGCCATACCGTTAATCCTTGCTTCACACCAATGGTTGATTCCAATAGACATGTCCTTTTTCTAAATCGAATTATGAAAAGAGAGAACCGTTAATCAGATAAGATTCTTGGTTGTTCCGAAATCTTCCATTAATCTAGCTCTTTTTTTAGATGTAATGAGGGACAAATTATGAGCTATTGTGCCCGCAAGGGTAACGGGTGATAATTGAGTAAAATGGGTGGGTGATTTTTCAGCCTCTCGCTGTCAATATCACAATGACTGAGACACCATTTCGGGGGATCAATGTCACACATAACATAAACATTAATTATACAATTATAAACTAATTACACGGCTCCAACACAATGCAGTAAATCTCGAGTTTACTTTTACCTGAAAAGATGGATAGGTATTCACTCAATTTCACAAATTGTGGACATGATTAATTACATCATTCGTTTGTTGCTGAAGAGATTTGTTATTGAAACCATTAAGTGTTTTGGTTTAAATTTCCAAACGAGATTTGTTATAGAAAACCAAACAGATCGTCGCCCGAGAAAGAGTAAATATTGCTAGACTCTTCTATTCTTTGTTTTTTTCTTCTTACAATTCAATTTGTTTTTCCTCTTTTATTGATTTGAATTCTAAAAACTGAACCTTTTAATACGAAACATTCGGTATAACGGATTTTATTCGGTATTGAAACCATTACATCCTCTATTTTATATTAAGGGGTGAATGCGTGTGCAAATTCAAAGCATACATTCAATTTAGAGCTAGACTATTTTCACTTCTGGATTTTAGGTTTTAACAATTGCATAAAATGCAGTCCTTGAATCGTTTGCTTTGCAGCGGAAACTCCAACCGCCTATTTCTTTCTTACTTTCGACAGTAAAAGTATGTTATTTTCGCTATCCGATTGCGATATCTGCCAACTGTAGCTAATAAGCTTCCATTCATTAGCATAAATGCCATTAGCAGGGATTCATTCGAGTCCTATCACTGTACTCTGGCTAAACTCAATCGCTGCAAATGAGACTAGATATGATAACGGACCTCTGTATTACGGGCGAAAATTTAAGCAGACACCAAGAGCTATTTAAATGCAGATTCTTTTGTAACTACATACGGGATTTACGTAGTGGTATATCCACCGGAAGTAGGCTACTTTCAATGGCCCGATATCGATATGTTATCAGACATGGATCCAGAAACTATTGAAAATGATGACGGCGCCAATTAAATCAAAGATCATACTGAACGGGTAAGGAGCGTCATAATTTTGATTATTAAAATAAGAACTTTGGGAGGTGGGCACTGCGCACACCTCTAAATCGGTGCCAGTAAATTGAAACTTTGAAACATTTCCATGGAAATATTTCGAACATGGCAAGAACAATTATTTCATATATTAATTTTTTCTTTCGGTTCAAGTAGGTTTCTAATCATATCTCCCAAATTAGCATAATTTTGCTGCTGGTTCAGGAGTTTATAGAAGCCACCGTATCCATCAGAGCTGAACTGCAGATCCTTGTGAAGCATTGGAAACCCATTCATTCACGCATCATTATCAAAAACATGATCACATGCTCAAGTTTACAAAGCGTTTCAGAAATCGCGATTAGGAGATGCGTGGTGTGGGTGTTCCGTTTGAATACCTGGCAGAACGCGATCGGTCTAAAATAAAAGGGTCAAGTAATCTGCATTATCAATGAGCATGACTGTATCTGTCATTTTGTCATTGTGCTTAAACTGTGCAGACACTCAAATTGATCAAAACCCAGTTAGTATGCGGCATTTAGCGGGAGAAAATATCACGTTTGAAACTTAACATATAGTAAAATTTCATTTTTGTGCTTCGAAATAATAACTGATTAACTGAAAATAGGTATGCCATGAGCATCATTAGAAAAAAGTATTGATGACAAACTGTTTTAATCAACCAACAAGTACAAAGTATTAAACACACTTCTTTCATAGTTATGCTGCAAAAACGTCAACAGAGCGTCTGACCATACTTGCGCTGAGTGGGTCTGCTGTTGCTATTTCAAATGGTGGGTCCTGATGAGTTTGAGACACCTTCATGAATATTGCGACGTGATCTTATCTAAGCTCAATTTCCAATTTTAATCGGTTCCACGTCGCTGTATTTTGTGAGTGGTATGATGCCTACGCTCAGGCATATATGCGTTTAAACTTGAAAGCAATTTATTAGATAGGAACTAAATTGGAATTGACGTATCGATGTTCCATATTCATGGAATCACTTTGAATAGTGTGGGGTCGGGGAGCAAAATGACATGATCCATAAAATACGCGGGCTCATTCGTTTGACATGCACCTTGTGATATCAATTTTGTATAATTACATATAGGAAAACATACATATAAACTGATGATAAAAAAAACTGCATTTAAGAAAGTTAGACAAGGTTAGATTGCATCCTGAAATCGCCCTCTTCCGTTAGAAAATCATTTTTGTATATATCAATTTTAAAATGAAACTATGATCGACAGTTTTTTTTAAAGTAAATGTGTTTTTATGATCAGAGATGCGATTTCAATATTTACAGTTTGAAAATATCAAAACACGATTTTCAAGAAGCTAACAAAGAGTGACATGTCGCATACTGTTGTGTTTGCGGCATCGTCTTTCTTCTGTTATCAAAAGAGCACCAAATAGACATAAAGTGAAAAAATATATATCAAGACGTAATACTTTATGTCACAATGATCTCTTGTGAAATCAGGCGAGAGTCACAAATATAAAACATCATTTATAGCCTACTTGGTTCAACTGCAATGAGATTCCGATTAAAACCAATGGCGTCGAAAAGGAATGGTAACATACTGGAGTGTCCCAAAACATTGTCGTTTCATTATTGTAACCTCTGTTTTAATTATAATTCAAATGGTCTAATAAGTTATCTGCTAAAAAAGGTCAATGAAACTTGTAATTGTTATATGAATCCATGGACGAAAATAATAAGATACATATGAAATTGAGAAAATATATTTTTTTTTATAAAGAGCTTATGGTATGCCCTTCTTATCACACTTTCATCTCTCTCTTCACTTATCTGCCAGACACTTTTGAGATGTGACATTTGCCAATCGAATGTCCTCGGGGGTAGAAGCAAAGACCGCGCCAAAACAAAACAAAACTTAAAAAAAAAAAAATACACAAAAAGAAAGAGTCACTCACGTCTGCCGCGTATTACTCTCTTTGAAAACAAGAAAATGTTGTAGGATGCATGAAATGAACCTTGGAATCTGATCCACCTTCTATCTGTGCTTTTGTCTCGGCGTTGCTACTGGCGACAGACATCGGGGACGACGCAAAACGGCAACCGTCAACCAGAGTTTTTCCTTGTTACGTACATTGTAAAGACTTTAGTGAAACAAAAGATTGGGACCTGCCTAAGTGCAGGAAAGACAATTGCTGCGATATGATCCATATTGCACCTTTTCATTATACCTAGTATCTATGTTTTAATATTTTGTATGTTTATCCTTTGCAAGTATGAGAGAACTATCAAAAATATACTCAAATAAATTAATTGATATAGATAAATATACATGTGCAAAATATATAAGCTATACCAAAGGGGATATGCCTGGCGCTCAACATAAACCATAGGTGATAAACACATTTTGCACCTGAGTCTTCGGTTGCACCGACTGTCGTTAAACAAGATTGGGGCCAAGTTGACACTGATCAGTGTACGGAATCAGTTTAAAACACTGTCTCCATGGTCACATAGGCAGTTGGTGACCTTGTCAATATGGTCTAATCGCACTTATTCAATTTTAGTTCAATAATTATTTACAGCGCAAGGCACTGGATCGGAAATCATGCACGTACACAACACGTACGTACATGTATCAAATGTATTGAATGTGTTAATTTCTTAAGTGACGCTGAACTCTTACGCGCACTTACTCGCAAAACGTCATCCAAACGCTTTAGTACATTCCCAATAGGTCGAATATTTAAGTTTTAAGCAAGATATTGTTCCGATGTGGCGAAATGAAATTATGTCCAACCATTTGTACATAGAAAAATAACAGCACATTTTGACTATCATTCATAAACGTAGTTTTTCGGTTGATAGAGATTATGCGATTCAACAGATCAAAATTTAAAAAGATATTCCCAAAATGTTTCTTTGGCGCCAAATATATTTTGCCGTGATGCTATAAAATAATAGATTCAAAATAATCTTATTTACCTAAAACGACACTATAATTTAAAAAAATCCAATCCAACCTGCTCACAAGGCATGGTTGAGGTGCCATGGTTGAACGGGTACATTCATTAGTACTTCGCTACCAAATTGAATGCTACCAACGCTACCAAAGCTGCCACGCGTCACCTTTTGCCTGGATACAGTGTCTCCTGGGTATCGGGATCAAACATCAGAGACTTTGGCATTTTCTTTAATCACATATCACCTTTGCACTGAGTTGTCGAGATGAGACTTAAGTTTTTTTCAATGCGCCTTTGTACAGCCTTGAAAAATATTAAATTTCACCCTTTGTAATAATTTGAATTACTTGAGTTTGGTTTGAAAATGCCGTCGTCGATTGATCTTTATTAATTTATTGCTCGCAACCACCAAACGTTATAGATCAGTTCTAGAAATCATATATTGCTGTCGTTAAACCGGTTGGCTAGAAACCATGAGCATCACCCGATGAAGAGCACCCCACGAGGTGTTCCTCAAAAAAGGTGTTCCTTTTCAAATTTCATCTAGCTACAAACTTTCAAAAATGATCTTCTAGCTACAAGAATTTAAGGAACACCTTTTTAGATTTTTGTCGATTTTAGAAAATTCTTTCGTCAATTTAGGGTTTAATGTTAATCAAAGATATCTAGCTAGGCATTATAAACTGAAATACAACAAAATATTGGTCATATATACCAGTTTTACTATTTTCTATTTTGATAAAAGGTGTTCCTCTTATGATTCTAGCCAGCTAGATGAGCGCAGTGAGCCCAGCTAGCTACAAAAATAGGAACACCTTTTGTAAAAAATAGTTTTGTCTAAATAATATTTCTTTTTGCATATTTCAATGTTACAAGTGATTTTAAAGTCAACTAAACACTTTTTGAAAATTTGGTCGTGGGGTGCCCTTCACCCGATTCCTTAGACACGAGCTATATCCTTCTCTAACACGTTTTTTTTTCAAATAATGATATGACTTTGAAACGTTCAAAGAATCGATGCCAAAATATAGGTTAATCACGTATGTTTTCTCGGGTCAAAAACGACCATTCAACTCATCTATTTTTAAAGCGGATGAAATGGTTTAAAGACATTGCATGAATAGTCGTGCTTTCTATCATACTGTATACTGCATACTGTATCAAGAGCAGATCAAATTCATGTTCATTGTCATGTATTTCAACATTTTGAAAATAAAAGTTAGACAAATATTTACCTTAAATGAATCTCGGTCATTAGTAAATGACCATGGAATGCTCTCTACAAGCTGTCCCATATCAAAATATGAAGTGGCATCTTAGTTGTTTTGGCGACTCCAAAATATTAAAGCGTTTTGTACAACATTTGTTCAATAAGTAAAAAAACTAGAATATATTTTATGTTTAAAAGTTCGCAATCATACGGAAAGAAATTGAGCATTTAGCAGGTTGGTTAGCTGGGTTTAAACAGTCCAGGCAGACTTTACTTTAAAATGAAACGCCAAGTTGCATAGTTCAATATAGCCTTTAAATGTTCAAACGGTTCATAGTTATAAACAATATATATTTTGTTCAGTATAAATGAAAATTGTTATGCAATACATAATTCTATTGAAGGAAGTTTACTTTTTTGTCATAATTATAATTCTTTATTAGAAATTGTTCATGGTTCTGCTGATTATATATAACCACGTTAAGAAGTGCTCCTCAGACCCCAGGTGGAAATTACTCTCGAAACTTGCTAGGGGTCTGCTGTAAGGAACAGTTCATGACGAAGCACTCTGCTTACTAGGAAAATCTTGCAACCATTTACTTTGTTTATTGTGT
>LQRL01044246.1:0-11501 GCA_001703475.1 Hydroides elegans
CTGTTAAAGTATTTTAAATTGGTCTATCTTGTCGTATTTGTAGCGCTTAGTGGCATATTTGCTTAATAAGCGCGGTATAAGTAACTCTTAATAATAATAATAATAATAATAATAATAATAATAATAATAAGACATATTGGTATAATTATATCCGTAATTCAAAGTACATGTACTCACATATCGTTCGCGCGAGTATTTTGTTTATATAATGTCAATCGGCAACCGGGGTCACACATAGTACTCTTACCGCACGCGCGAGTAATTCTTGCGGACCTGTATCCTTCAACTTCAAGATTGACCAATCACAATCTATTTATTTTTCGATGTTTGGGAAAAGTGTCTAGGAAGTAGAATTTATCGTCCAATAACAATACTTGAATTACGGTATCCGCCAAAAAAGTTTCCGCCCAAAAAGTTTCCGGCCATAAAGTTTCCAAAATTGACAACATGGGACAGAAAGTTTCCATCCAAAAAGGTGCTTAAATATACAACTTGTGCCAAAAAAAGTTTATTTACTATCGGCTTACGACCATACAACACTGTTCATAATGTAATAGTAAAAATGATAATATTCATTATCTTTATTCAGATAGTTTTGACTAGAAACTTTTTTGTCCCATGATGTCAATTTTGGAAACTTTATGGCCGGAAACTTCTTGGGCCGGATTCTTGAATTACTAATTGTTTGAGGGACGTAACTATGGCGTGACGTATACTGGTCTGGAAGAATGGCATTTAAACGATAAACGATGTTTTATTCACCATAAGCATAACAAAATTGAACAATCGTGTATATGAACATAAAAATAAATCATATGGCGAAGGGAACTGACCGGAAGAAATTATAATTTCTTATTAGGATGTCAGACACAAGTAAACAAGATAACGCAATTTAAACTAGGAAACGCTTAAAATCACAGATTTACAAATTATTAATTATGCTTTAACATCAATTGCTAACAACTCGAAAACGCTTACTATTTAGCATTACACTGTATTTGATTTAATAGCTAATTGATATTTTAATTACCATTAAGAATTTGCCGTTTGAGTTTGATTTTAAAAACATTCAACGTTCTACTTTCTTCATATTTTTTGGTAATATATTCCATAAACTTACACCCGTAATATTTACAGACATTTTTCGCTTTTCAGAATTTACGCACTTTACATGGAAATTGTTTTTATTTCTAGTATTATGATTATTTATTTCGCAGCTTTTATTAAACATATTTTGTACATTTGCCTTGAACATATGGATACACGTTTGATATTTAAGATGATATTTAAATATTATTTATATTCAATATTGTGTAAATCGGTAAAAGGGACTGACTAAAGGACTACGTTATATGAGAAGGGGACATTAAAACGAAAAACGAAAAACATTATAATGTGGACAAACGTTAACGACGTCAACCTGCAGAACAGCGATTCTTTCTTTCAGTTTCAGTTGGGTACAAGTAAACGGCCAAACCAAACCAGTACTCGTAGTGCGACATATATTATATAAAAATATAAATTGATATGTAATCTATAGAAATTGGATATTATTTATATCAATTTATTCATAGATGCATACCAAAACCGCCTTTCCGTCTGCATTTTCTTTAGAGCCAACAGAGGCAAACTCTGTTTCAATTTTCATATGAGTCTCATCATCAGTTTTGAATTGGATGAAAGTATCATCGCAGTGACAGCTGGATAATAAGACGAAAAAGTATAATGCTAGTCTAAATATGCCGAATGAGTGTTTTCTATTAAGATATACATGGTTAAAAGATGAAAATTTAGGATTTTTTGACATTTTCGTCTTTGTATACAAATCAGCTGAAATGTTTCCGAACCCGTTTCTTCATATCCCCTCTAATTTTACCAAAATATCTAGCCTATTTGTCCATTAAACTAATCCACGCCCTCCAATAAGAGTTCTAGGCGAAATAGAAAAATTGCCAGTTTCAGAGGTCATTAGGTTAAGAGTTTTGTCATTTTGGTTCAAAACTGTAACATGTTTAAATGATAGAAAATTTGTATGTATAATGTATAAGTTAGCACACAAAATGTTTGAAAATCATGATATATATGTGTAAAAATAGTTGAAGTATGTTAAAACCTCGTTAGACGAACTAGTGTTGTCATTTTTATGGATATCTCAAGACTTACTTGTTAAAGAACAACTAGATTGGTTCAAAAAATACTGAACATAGCAAAATAACTGATAGTTTTATAGCGAAGTGGAGAGCGAGCGTGTATGAATCACCCTCTTGTACAAATTACCGGTTATTTAAGTCTATTTTTTTTCGTGCGAGTTGTATATCAAAAAGCTGCCAACATTTCTGGCTATAACATTAATGAAATTCAGGTGTAGAAAAAAACTTAATTACCAGTTGTTTAGAAAAGATATGATCCCCTTCATAGTACCAGTTGTACATTATGTGATAGTGGTCGATTTGGGGACGAGTTTCATGTTTTACTAAATTGCGAGTTTTTCAAAGAGGAGCGTAAAATTATGTTAGGGAAAGAGCATGTCAATATGTTACTTTTTAGTGAAATTATGAATTATAATAGTGAAATTAGAATAAGGAAGTTAGCTTGATTTTTAAGAACTATAAGTCTCGTTTATAAATGTCGAAATTGTGCATTATGCATTTATATGTATTGCAGAAGTTTTACTCAGGAGTATTTTTGATAGATATATAGTATTGATTAGTTTAGATTAGTCTGTTTATTCCTTTTTTGTATCACTGTGTATATATATCTTTTTGAGATGTCCACTGTGTCCTTATTATAAGGATTTTATGGAGAAATAAAACTTGAAACTTGAAACTTGCAAATATGCATTTAATAAGAGCTAAGCAATTCATTCACAAAGGATTATCATACCTAAAAACTCTGTTTGAAAAAAATAGAATATTCGACAAGCTTATATCAAATATTTGCCTATACATGTTTAGTAAAACCTGATTAATCTGGACACCCACGGGACAAGGGATGCGTTCCGTGGCCCGGCCCGGCCCGGCCCGACTAATGTCGTCGGGCCGGGCCGGGCTGTGGCTCGGAACAGTTTCGGAACAATATCGGAACAATGAAAATTGGTATTGTTACAATTTCAAAACTGTTTAGAGCTTTCCAAATTGTTAAATGTATCTCCTAATTCCCATGTTTGTTAATATTTTACCATCATTTTAGGTATTTCGAGAAACCCAAAAGCCCAATCCCCTCAAACAAAAAAATATTGCAATTCTATAAATTTGAAGTGTACTTATTTACAAAACTTGTCGAGAGTGGTCTACATCGACAAATTGTATTCAAACTATAAAATAGTTTTATAAATTAGACCTGGTCGTTAATACTCATTGACACCACCAAAATGGTATGTTATGCAAGGGATTAAACTGAGACCTTATGCATTCAATATACGAGCGCCAATGGCGCGATCATTTGTTAAATTTACATCAAATAATTCAACAAACTTGACCTGGAAAAACTGGAACTTTAGGTTTTAAAAGATTCTATGTGTTATTTTTATGTAAATTTCTAATTCCAGATTTAAGGATTCAGTTTTTAATTTCCAGGTGTGTCCATGTCTGGAATAAGCAATCGTTAATTTCCATGACTTCCTCAGTTGTTCCCACCAATAAAATTCGTATTTCTAGCATATATATGGCATTCCTTATATGCACTTTGTTGTTCCGAACTGGCCCGGCCCGGCCCGAAGAAATGGTCTGGCCCTGCCCGGCCCGGCCCGGCCCGGCCCGACATTAAGTGTCCCGGAACACACCCCTACACGGGACTGAGCAAAAGTGTTCGGTTTAGCGAGGTGTCCGGTCTAATCAGGTTCATAGTTTTTTTCATATTTTTTTTCAAAGGTCTAGTGTATACATGTATGAGGTTGCTCCGTTGACAGGTTCATGGAGAAAATTGCAGAGAATATGTGTTTCAATACGTATTTTATTTTTTAGCCAGTCAACACCTGAAAAAAAAAACACAAATTAAACAATACCCCTCTCTCAAAGGACCCGTCTACGCTTTGAAACTTAGTATGATGTATTTTAAGAGGTGTGGTTTCATGTCACGACTGAACATGAAAACGATGCCCCTCCTTCAAAGGACCCGTCTAAGCTTTAAAGCTTAGTTTGATGCATTTTAAGGGGTGTGGTTTCGTGTCACAATTGAGTAAAACTGTGGATTGTCATTGATCCATGAACCCTGGTCCCTTTTTTACAAGGCATTTGTGGCTAAAACATAACGATTAACACAAAGATCATGCCTTATTAATCCATCTGTCTGCATAAATAGTTTCACAGTATAATTTACATTGACGGAGAGCGTTCGTATGGGCAAAACCGTACAGTCATTTTCGGACTTTATTTTTCATTAGTAATTTACTGTCCGGATTAGCCAGATGAGATAATTATACAATTCAAGATTTTGTTGCGATTTGGGTGTCCGGTGCCAAAAGTAACGAGGTGTCCTGATTAACCAGGTTTTTAAATGGTATAGAATAGAGGAAAATAATATGGGACAAATTCGAAGGACTAAAATAAGTACCAGCGATAAAATAACATATAGAGACAAAATGAGTGGGAAAAAACATAACTGAGGTTTCCTTAAATTTAAAGGAAATCCGAAAACCATTTATATACACGTTCAATTAAACTAGGAAAGTTGAAAAAGATGAATGAAATATCAGACAAAAACACATGCGGTGAATAAACTGTATATTAAAATTGCAGCGAATAGCTAGCAGCTGATATCGATACATAATAGCTCAGTAAGTGTTACAATTCTCTGAATTTGAGCAAACATAAAGCAAATTTAGATATTCAATAAATTGACTCTACATATTGAGACATAATAACGTTTGCCATAGTTATTTAGGCAAGTAAGATGATGTACCAGGTGAGTTTTTTAAGATTCATGCAAATTTTCTCAACAGGGGTCAGGTCATGGTAATATGCAGGCAATGAACCATGTAACTAGAAATTATTTTGATACTTGACTTCACACTTTACATGTAGTCAATATAATTGAAAAAAAAATATTGGTATTACATATATGTTGAACGTAATATAGCAAGGACAAAAATACTTTTAAAAGTTTGGATTTTACATGGAGCTAACAAAACCATATAAACGTAGACGTGGTAAAACTTTTGGTTACTCCAAAAGCTAAATCGATACTGGCTTTATTACTTATACGTTTAAGAGTATATATCAGAATAAATTTACCAGCGACAAACTTGAAACAATTGGCTTTTGATAGAAGATTGTATTCGTGTAAATGAAGAATTAATTCAAGAAAATATACTGTTTATTTTCTAATGTAGTCCACCGACAAACCAAAAATGTATTACTGTAATGAACTTTGACTTTCAATGCTTAACAACGCAACATGCATTAAAATAAGGGTTAACGTCTCGTCAAATTCTTTGACTTTCGCATCATCACTTTTTGAATTATTGCATACATCTGTTTGTTCGTTTTTTTTCAAGTGAAACCTATAATGGGCCTCTTGAAGTAGTTATGATTGTATAACAGAAACCGAACCACACTGCTCCCACTTTTATGCGCAATGAATTTATATACATTTTTGTTGAAATATAGTCTTTTTAAACTTGGTATAACTGATGAGTTTTCAAAGATAATAAAGTTATAAACTTGCTATCGGTAAGGCTAGTCCTTCATATTTAAGTTTTATAGCATATTAAGATGTGAAATCCGCTAAATTATGGATTCAAACTTAGCCACCCTCATCCTGTCAAATCATATATCACCTGCAGTGTCTAGAGCCAGACCAGAAAAAATATATTCTTTTATATATCTTTTATATCCTCATGACGAGCGTTATGGTTACCAAAATCTTCACAGGGCATTTTAGCACATATGAGTTACATAACCATTGATTTGCATGTTAGGATGGATTTAAATTTAGTGATCACACAATCAGATAATGAACCTGCCACTCTAACCAAAATTGTTGTACTGAAAGTAGTGAACGCAAAATGAGATGCACCCTAACAGTCATCCCTCATATATGCTTTCACGCCAAACAATCTGAGCTTATATCAGAAGCAACATCATCGAAGCTGAAATTGATACTTTTTGAAATGGTGGAACTAAAGTGCTCTTGTAAAAGTCCATACCCAAAATGCTCGAGTACTGAAAGAGTGTTCACACAAAGATATCCGTTATGCATAAGTGAGAATAACATCATTCATAGAATTAAACAATGAAGCAACAACAAAAATGCATTTGAGCGCATTATTTTTTATATTCAAATGCTCGAGCTCCTGTCGTGTTGGCGGACAAGAAATTTGGGGGCGCCTTGCACCTCGTGTTGTCATTCTCGATAGCGGGAAAAGTATATAGGTTTTATCTTAAATCAAATGCCTTATGAGTTTGTCCGATTTCCGTCTTGGATAGACGGGTGTAAACGTTATCGTGCAACTGTTAAAACAATGCTGGTCAGGTCTTTCCTGATAGTAAATAAGTGCATCAGTTTCATCCTATATCATATTATTGGTGCGTATATATTCTAGACCATGATACGCAAGACTCAATTTAACGCTTGTGAGATGTTGTATTATGGTGACTTGGCAATTTCATAACATGCCTCATTTGTATCAACGTAGAGGTGATGTATGTATAAATAAGCTTAATTCTTGCAATGATTTTTCAAAATTTGATTTTCCGACCATGAATATGTTCGAATTATCCGTGTATTTCTTGATTTGAACTTTTATTTTGGGTAAAATTGAATTTTGTGAGACGGAGTGACTCAGTTTGGCTAAACTGATAGTTTTAATGATCTGTGTATTTGGCAATTTGAACTTATATATTGGGTAAATTATTTTTTTATGAGAGAGAAGAACTTAGCTCAAATTAACAGATAGCTTGAATGATATTCGGATTAGTAGTCAAGACTGATTGCATTAGGAACACAAATGAGTATTATATACGAGTAACTATATCAACTCGACCGCTGGCTAGATAAACCGGAGTCATACGGCTCAAATTTGTGATGATATTTAAACCGATTACGTTAATTACTTATTTGAAAAAAAAATGTATGATTATTTGATTGCATTCCACTGATTTAGTTTCGAGTGATTACTAAGTGATGAGAAATGCGCCAATGTCATATGCTATATTTCTTCACCCGCTCCGAAAAAAACTCAAAACACATATTTCGCACTTTAAACTTGAAGCCACAAAAACATAGTAGTTAATGCCTTTTGTTTACCTAGAATTATGCGCTTTTGTTTCGGGTAAACGCGCCTTAATGCTATTTTGAGATTTTGGTATTTGATTGTTTTCCTTTTAAATAGTTTACAGAATATAGCTTTGGATGTCATTTAAGTTATCTGTATTTATTATTTTGTTATTGTTATGCTTTTTCCTTAAAGGGTTAAGGATACTTTCTTCTGAGAAATTAATTGATTGACATAAAATTAGAAATCACATTTTATGTGTTGTCCTAATTTAACAAATGATAATGATATCATCTTTAAAAAACTATGGTTGTTGCAACATATATATGAAAACTTCAGTAGAACGGTTACTTCGAAATTTTAATGAGAATCACATACCTCGCATTCTTTTGGAACACTCTGTGCCCAAGGACAGATACATTTACAGTATCATTTCCAAACGGGAAAGGATGTAGGGATAGTTTTATATTTGTTGTGTTTAATATTTGTTTGAAGGTCTTCATAAAAATATTATTTGTATCACATAAATTGCTCTCTTGTTATGCGGGAAATTGTATATTTAATTGATTTATACTTTAGGTCATTTTAATTTTCTATAAACGCCATAATGATTGTAGAAGTAATTGCTTACCGATAGTTTATCGAGTGGATGAACCAATCTTATTTCTTCAATATATATACACAATATATATTTACAATTTACAATGTAAAATTATATATATAAAAGCTTTGAAATATGAATATTTGAAGAAACGTCTTCAAGTGTAGTCACCATACAGTGCAAATGTTGTTGAATAATGAAAAACACCCCACGAGCTGATGTTTCAGGGATGACGATATGAGCTGGTAACACTATGAGGGATTATTTTCAAATTTCTTCATTATCGTGCTACTGTTTTTTTAATACTGGCGGAACTCTTATGCTCTTTAGCTAAGTGTCGATAAATATGTTACATTAAAAAAATGTTATGACACAATAACCTTGGCATTGAAAATCAAAACCGGTTTGTGCTATTCACAGTTAGATTATATTTCTTATAACTGATTGAATAGTGTATATCATTTAACCTTCCAAGAGGAGTACCCAGCGATTTATTCGGTGAAATATATATTCTGCTGGGATATCTTCCTTGCTGGCATTTTCACAGAATATAATAAATATGAACAGTTCCTTTTCGTTTAATTTCAAGAAATATGGACAATAGATTGCGATTATTACATGAAATAAACTCCATTTTGTGCAGATAAGAGCTAAAACATTGGAATATACTCATTTTGGTGTACTTTCAGAGGGGCATGAAACATTGAAAAGTATCTATTTTTGCTTGCAACATTTTGCTGGCAACGATGTTCGGGCTTTCCTGGCTGGCAAACAAAGAATAATTTTTTCACTTGAAAAAAATAATATTTCACCACTTTAACCTGCAAATGAACTCGGCTCATTAAAATAAGTCATATTAGACACACTTATAAAAACCGTTCGCTGGGTACTCCTGTTCCAAGTTTAACGTTTCGCTCGAAGCTGAATAGACGAGCAGCAAAGCTTAACCATGAAGTTAAGATTTCTAAAATTATTTGATATTTGTTGTTTTAAGCTGAAGATTTTAAAAAAATGTCGTGTAGCGCCCTTCAAAATTTACTGGCAAAAAGGAAAAATATGACGTTGCCTTTCGTAATGGTCGTGATTGTTTTGCCATAAATATGCTGTAACATCTCTAAATGGACCTTTTGTTAAACGAAAATGTATCTTTTGTCCCTGCTGTGTAAAACTATACAAAATGACTATTCTTGTTCTTTTACCGGATTATCTCTCGCTTTCATTATCACATAATACACAAATAATTGAGTCCTTCTTATCGGGCTTATTAGATCCCTATTCTTAATATTTGGGACTCCATGCTCCCACTATAATTTTACGCTTTATTATACAAAAAAAAATGTTTTAGATTGTTAAGATACACTCGAGGGATATATTATGATATAAAGAAATACAATGAAATTATATATGTTTTTGGATAACACAATATGAAATAAGGAAATTTGATTACAAAAACAAGAACAATTGTTTTAACTTGTAATTACTTTTAAATTTAAGAAACAACTTATTTCACAATGTATCCACCTTTGCACAAAGTAAGTACAAGAAATCTTTATAAGTTTTTTTTTTTATGTTCTAGTCAACTAAGAAAATTCAACTGAAATAAAACATATAAATGGAGAGCTCCGTGCATATAGTTTCAAACTAAATACAAAGGTTTTATTCACATAATTATTTTATTAGTACATGTGTTTTTTTTTTCATTTGCATGAATGTGGCTTTATGATTTTTTTTGGCTGAAATTTTCACTTTCGATTATAAAACAAAAATGCAGGGCCAGGGTCAATGCAGGCCTATAAGATAACCAAACGATGAAAACTATTTCAAATCTTGTAAATTGTTATTATATATATTTATTTATTTTTGCATTTTTAGTGATTATAATTTACATATAAAAAATTGGTCACACGTATTATTGCAAGACAATTTCAATTTTCGTATCCACCAATTTTCGACCATGTCATGGATATATTGTAGATTCTATTTATAATTTACATTGACGTTGTTGTTTTAGCAGACTATTTCGTCCCCATTGAAAAGCACCCCATTGAAAAGCGCAATTTTTAAAATATTTCATGAAATTTTAGTGGTTTTTAACCAATTTCAGAACTTTTCAAAAACCAAAATATGTATCAAGTAAGGGTTTGAAGCAACACTCTATAGAATTCTCTATAGACATACAAATCATACAATAGTTTAATTCCCTATCCTGGATAGCTTTTTAACTATACCATTCAACCAAAGGTAATGTCAATCACTTCTAGCCTCTCCGGGTTTGCTCAATATACGATACATAAAGAGTCAATAAAAGTGTAGAAATTCTATGATTTCTTTTTTTATATATACAGGAATAATTAGGCTTTTCATAGAACGTCCCCTCAAAGGAGATTGTTTAGTCAACGACCAAAACACTTGCTTTGTTCTGGCATCGATCAGGAGCATAAGATTAAGAAACACATGCAATTTCACACCGTTTGGCTCCCGAGAACGCACAACGATATATAGCTTTTATTTGCTTTACCTTACATTCGCTCCTTTGACCGCAAAGGATTGATAATTCATCATTTCTAGCTCCAGGGCAATTTGTCAAGATTTATATCCCCTTGCAAGTGTTGATTCCTTCGACTTTGAGTTATATATAGGTTGACAACTTGCTAACGACAAATTGAAGAAAATTATAGCAGTTTTTGAACATATAGACTATTATATGGATTAAAGTTCGGATATAAAATGTCTCAGGGGGTATGTGAATTCAAGTTTCCACTTATTATTATGCTGTTTGGCATAAACCAATTATTTTGAAGGTATAGTATATATGATAATTATGATAGTGCTATATGGCGTCAAAATCAAACTATTCTTAATTTTTCATTATTTTTGAAATTTAAGCAAAACCATTGACTATACATTATGAACTACAGAGTTTTAGGATTGATTATCTAATATCGGAGCCACAATGGGACATAAAACATCAAGGAAAATTCAAAATGCTATATAAACGCTCGTCGCATTTTAAAATCGCGTTTTTGTTTAAGGGTGAACAACTCAAAATATTGTGTAGCCGGGCCCATATCAAACTTTGCTAGGCATATTTAACAGACTTGGTTACATATTTAGGAAATCATATATATGAACATTGCATATTCCATTTCTAAATAATATTATTTCCTGCTAAAAAATGTAAAACGTCCAACCATTCCATTTTTGTAGGGGAATTCGCTATGCTCGAAGACAATAGCAATAACCGTTAGTTTTTTTTTTAAAAATAAGTTGGTCTTAAAATAAATTCCAGTGATGTCGAATTACGCCTCGACAAGAGAATAACAAGTCGCGCAAATACATCCTTGGTAAAATTCTAGGTCAATTTACAAATTGCGTGAAATGTCTCTTTTCGGTTATTGCTGTGATGCCCTTTTCGCGTCACGGACATCGGGGAGTAAAACTACAGTTAAAACCACTTCCAATTTGACTATCGTAAGCAAAATTATTCGTATTCGTTTATTCGTTTATTCGTATTCGTTTATTCGTTTCTCGTTTATTCGTATGCTTTCGTTTATTCGTAAGCATTCGTTTATTCGTAAGCTATCGTCAGCTATCGTAAGCAATTGTTTATTCGTAAGCTATCGTAAGCTATCGTAAGCTATCGTTTATTCGTAAGCTATCGTAAGCTATCGTAAGCTATCGTTTATT
>LQRL01044250.1:0-17754 GCA_001703475.1 Hydroides elegans
TTGAATTGCACTCATTAGTACTCGACATTTAGACTCTCGACTCCGTCTCGAGTGCTAAATATCTCTTACTGCATTCGTGCAATTCAATATCCAATACATATTTCATTTAATACGGCATCTAGAAAAAAATCGTGTTAAAATTGACCAAACCAAATTTTACGATATTCGATATAAGTATGAATATTGTGTGTAAAAGAAAAAACATCATGAAAGTACAATATCTTATATCGCAAAAGTTACGATTCTACATGTTATGTTATGACAGCTGGTTGATGTGTGAAAAGCAAAACCAGTTATAAATATGCAAATCAAAATATGCTCCATTTTAACCCCTTCCCCTTAAAATTATAGAATTTGGTTTAATGGTTAGCCCTTCTTGTTAATAGAATATAGTCTAGACACATCCAGGGGCCCTTACACCAAGCGAACATTTTTAAAATTCTGCAGCTTTTCGAGGCCATATCTATAGCAAATACTACCACTATAGGAAGATAAAATGTACACTTGTAATATCAACCAACACTCATGCATATTGCATTCAGCAGGTAAAACCATGTCTTTCTTCGCCTACACCGATGCAACACGTACATACAACGATGACGAAACAATCGCCTTTGAAAACGTTGATCTGAACTGGAACGGAAACTGGGAAGAGGAAACAAATAGTTTCGTGTGTCCAATCAACGGGGTTTACATATTTTCCACCACTCTCTACTCTTCAGCGGGTGGCTCCATTCAGGCCTATATAAATAGGGACGGGAACGGGATAGCTTTTATTTTGTCGGATGCTGAAGATCAATCTATGGCCTCTGGCAACGCGATCATGCAATGCAATGCTGGTCAAAGTCGTTTGCAGAACCTCTGAAGGCACATTTGAAGTCGATGGCGATAGGTTCCATACCGCCAATTTGTTTGGTGGATCGCTCCTTGATATAACATATTAACGTTTTTAGTAAGATATTAACCTAGCCACAGCTGAAGTTTATGAGCATATGTGATTTGACGAATGGATAATTCGTAAAAGCGTAACATGTCTTCAATACCGTTTTGTGTTTTATCTTTAATATTTATTATCCATCGGGGTAAGCTGAATATTTGAGTTGGTGGCTTCCTTTCTTGACGTATCTATGTGTCGATCACTTTTGACAATGGGTAATAACGCGATCAACATGTACATATATATCGTTGTATGCCATATGGTGTTTTCGGTAAAATATCCGAAGACAATATGCTTCATAATTATGCAAGCACCTCAATATAATTTTTAGCCCTCAGCCAACACTTTGGCTGAAGGCTATTGCTATCGTCCTGTCCTTCCGTCCGTCTGTCCGTCTGTCCGTCCGTCCGTAAACAATTACCTTGTGAACACACTCAAGGCTACAATTCTTCACCAATCGCAATTATATTTGGCATACAGTTAGTATGGGTGCTAATAAAGGTTGGGATTGTAAATGAGCCATATTCGACCAGGGAAAATGGCCCAACTGGACTAAGAAAAATCCCCTATAAGCCCCTTTATAAATATTAATTAAGGGAGCTTGTGAACACACTCAAGGCTACAATTCTTCACCAATCGCAATTATATTTGGCATACAGTTAGCATGTGTGCTAATAAAGGTTGGGATTGTAAATGAGCCATATCCGACCTGGGAAAATGGCCAAACTGGACTTTCCCTATAAGCCCATTCATAGGCGTGTTTTGTCCTCACTAGAGATTTGCTATCGTGGCTGAGGGCTTTGCATCTCTGATGCCTATGTTTGATTCTGTTGTTGAAGAATATAAGAATATATAAACATGAATATATATTAAGGGTATATATATATGAATTGTTCCTAATCGGGACTATTTGACATACGATTATAAGCATTAAGTCAAAGTGTTTTTTTTTTCGTAAAGTAAGGGCGCATTGAGCCTTTATGGTTATCCATTTGAGTATTTTAAGAACAAGCACGAAACGATCTACATACATGTACATGTGTGTAACAGGGTGATCAGAAAATCTTGTAGTTGATTTCGACATCAATCATCAAAATATTTAAAATCCGTGAAACTGCACTCAAAACACGAAGCAATGAGATTGATCATAATATAATTTTATTTCAAATTATACAAATAATCATGTTTATACAAATTTATCCTAACCCTTTTAAGTGCATGTGTTTTATATTAAACTTGATGCTGAATCAAAATATATAGCCGATATTAAGATAGTGCGCTCCTACGCTAATCTACCAATTTCCTTCAGATTTTGAAGCTGTAACATTTCTAATACCTAAATATGTATAACTTAAGTTTATATATACATGTACTACAACTGCATGTTTTTTTTACAAAATACTACAGACGTTTAAGAAAAAAAACACCAGACTTTAGAACTAAATGATGAAGAGACTACAAACATGTTTATCACCATTTTTTACCTTTAAATGGCACTTTAAGTTTCAGATGCAATTATTGATGAAAATGTCAACATGTAGTTTCTGGGAAAAAAGCCATGTACATGTAGATTTTTTAATGGTGACGCCCAAAACTATGCGAATCAATTGGAGATAAATACATAAGTCATGACGTTATTCTAGCCTAAACTTAACACTTTAATAGTTTTTATAGCTCCGTACCAATATACAACCATAATCATATTATAAAGTATTATATCTTAATCAAGAATACATATTCAAGTTTCCTTCGGTCCATTGGATTCCAAAGGTGGTAGATACCTCTGTCGACGCGGCGTGTGAATCGAGTTCTTACACGATGGTCGACGAGTTTGCTGTTTTGTTTCGACCGAATGCATTTTATGTGAATGCGTTGGCTGTGTTAATCTGTTTACAATTTTATCCAGAGTGTTTTGAGAAACCGGTTTAAACGGACCATTGCGGCTTATGATAACAGCTCGTGGGGATTTCGCGGGTGCCGAGGGTCCATGCCTCGGGTATGACTTGGCGCTGATTGAAAATGTCTCTTTGCGAAGTCGATCTACGATGTCGTCGATGTTGGTGTTTCTCACGTTGTAAATGTACATTTCGTCTGTTTGTTGGTCGAATATGGTTTTGTTCTCAACTACATAGTTAGCGACGCCGTATCGTTCCAGTGCCTGCTTGGCGTAGTGTTTCATTCTTGGAATACTTTCTGAAAGTGGTTGAATAAGTTGGTGTTCAGTGTTATATCATATTTTGTATATAGGGTTATTTGTTCAGAAAACATTAAGTTTAGAATAAATTTGGTAATATATTTCAATATACATGCAGCCAATACAATGGCAAAATCGAAATATGCATTAGGGCAGGTTACATGAGTCTTTTAAACGGAACTTTTTCTTACACTTCTATGAATCCTTGATGGAAAACGGAGATTATGCAGCTATTTTTTGTGCTTTCCCATAAGGAATACATTGACGTGCATTAAAAGGGTTCTTTTTTTAAACGCAAATGTAACTGCGGTCTAAAACTTCGTAAATCGAGTGGTTTATACCAAACAGTTTATCTTTTAAAATCATAATACTCATGATTCCAATGTTTACCTGTGGCTCTCAAAATATCCTGTATATTTCTTCTCAAATTATCATTATCTTAATCATATTAATTCCAGGGGTTTACTCAATTGATACATACGCTCACAGAATCCCACTGAACATTCGCACATATATAAATGTATTTTCATTAAATCGAAGTGCATGATTATGTGAATATTCTCCACTTACAACAGAGTTCAGGACCCGAAGACCTCTACTGTAAATGGATTTAGCTTTTATGGCTTGTGCTCAACACTTTTTTCAATCGATCATTTTAACTCTTTATAAAACAGAGATAAGCTCGCTTATTGACAAGACAAGTGATGTGTATAAAAGCCCTGTCGTTTAGTTAAGTGTGTAATATCAATACCATTTATTACATATATTACTAATGGCCTAGCCACATTGGAAGCTTAATTATTGCTTTTGTTACAAACACGTCTTCGAATGTATCCCTGATTGGAAACAAAAAAAAACAGCATAAATGCTCGGTGTTTATTTAAAGCAAGTTGCATTTTTTGTGAGGTTTGGGAGGTTATGTGAGAAAAAAACAAGAAAAGCTTCCAATGTGGGAAGGCCCCTTAAGTATATATGTGATATTACAAAATCCATTGAATAAAACAAAAAACCAATGCATATCTTAACATTTTTTTATGATAAACCTTTCTAAAAAGTCAACAACTATTTTATGACAAAAAACTATGCAACATGAAAAAATGTTTTAGATAGAACTCTTTTTTTTTTTCTTTTTTATTCTACAATTTCAACAGAGTTTTTAAGCTGTGAAACAATGGCTTTATTTCTAAATATCATGTGTAATTAGTGTATTCTAGATCAATTGGGATCAATTAATTTGTTGGTTTTATTCCACCTGTTCGTGTTTTGTTTTCGTTTCAAAGCCGAGTAACTTGGAAATAAAGACGATATTTAATTACATACATACATGTACATACATGCTGCTATTATATTGCACGATGTAAGGGAAACTATTCAAGTGCATGGACTTCTACCTAACATTTATCATTAAATAGCAACACGATGTAAGGGAAACTATTCAAGTGCATGGACTTCTACCTAACATTTATCATTAAATAGCAACTTTCATAATGATATGCATCGAATTAAAGCATTTTAGATATATCTAGCTATAACGATGGCGCACACGTCATTGGGTGCCATTTTAAGATATATGGCTGTTTAAATGACATTTACAAACTAGAAAAACTGCCCATCACTTAATTCAAAATAGTACCTGCATTAAAAGTGCGGATGGATATATGTTAGTTAATAAAATAACCGAGCATTTTCTGAAATTTGAAATATATGTGGTCAAATATCTATGCTGCATGGAAATGTTCCTCGCTGGCATTTTTACAGAGTATAATTTATATGAAAATTTCCTGCTGTGTTATATTTCATGGAATTAGGTCCTTAGAATGCAACTATTACACAAAATAAACTCTATTTCGTGCCAATCAGTGCTTAAACATAGGAATATACTAATTTTGGTGGAATTTCAGAATGGCATGCATGAAGCAGCGCAGAATGACAGAATGGCATCGCTTTGCTGGCAGCGTTTTTCGGGCTTTTCAGGATTGCAAAAAAGGAATAGAGTTTAAGATACTAAACTTACCACTATAAACTGCAAATGAATTTATTTTGTTATCAAAAAGTTTTAGACACACTTCTAAAATATTTCGTTGAGTACTCCTGCTTAGACATACATTGTTGCTTGTTGATAACAATGTTGATGAGATCAGGAGCAAATATATATATATCCTAGTATTTGTTAAATTTAATATGTGGGAATATAATCTTATATACATGTATATCAGACACAACTAAGCTGGGTGAAGACACGTTTGATTTTTCTTGCTGTTACCTGTCTTAATAACCATATTTCTGCTAAAGTGCATTTTGACAAAATAAAACCTTATCCTCGTATCAAATTTTGAGATCATTGTCAATAGTTTGATTTTTATTACTTCACTTGATATTGGAAGGATAATAAAACCTTTTGCATTGTATTTTATAGACTAAGATGCATTTTTGATTTTCTTCAAATTTTTATTCCGAATTGTATAATCCTATGGACTTTCTTCGCAACAAATTTCGACGAATTAAATTTTGCTCGATATTTGATTATTTTTTTCCTCCAATATCCTTCAATCACATCACATTTATGATAATTTTAATTGTGAAGATTTTTACATGTCTTTTCTCCGATTTGTTTAACTGTTTTCCCATTGGCATATGCCTACTGACTTCCGCCCTTTCGGGCACTCTCTGTTGTATATATACGGTGCTTGGATATATCGGCGGCAGCAGCAGTCTTCCGGTTTCCGGCGGACACGTGACCATGCCAACCATCAACCTCGCTATTAGGTTACGAACCGTTAGGACATTATAACATTGTCAGAGGTAGTTTGGGCACGTCGTCTTGGGGATTTTGTGACGAGGTGCCCAAGTATATAGCTTATCACACTCTCCGTATAAGATCACAACAGTAAACGGCATTCAGTCCCAGGAACTCCGAAGAGTAGAGGGTGCTTAGAATCTCCGGGACATTGTGATCGCCCAAATGGAATGTGAGAATGCTAGATTGTGATTATCAGATAGGACTCCTAATTCCTAACTTAAATGAGAATATTCATAATTAAGATCCACGGAGTTTCAGAAACACACTTCAGCCAAGGCACGCTTGAAACGTTTGAATCCGAAAACTTTGTCATCTTACAATCATCCAGATAACAAAAAGATAACACCATGCGTATTGATAGAAACCAAATGGGCCAAGAGTATATCATCCTACAAATGCATTTCTGAAAGAATTCACATTCGACATTATGGATAAACCACTAACTATTTTTCAAATATATGCTCCCGATTCCAGATACAAAGATGAAATATATGAAATGTTCTTCAAAACTATACAAGAAAAATCAATGCATTGTCAAGAATAAATTTATACTTGATCATTGGCGATCTTAAGGCGAAAGTCGGAAAACTGGCAAGAAAGGGTCGGTAGATACGGCTTAGGGGAGAAACATCAGAAAGGGGATCCAACTACTTTAGTTTTGCGCAATAAACGGTCTAGTTATCACACCTTTTCCGACTTCACCCAAAAGACGTGCAACTTTGATATCCCCATATAATCGCATCAATTTCCGAATCGATAACATAAGAGTCCGGGGTAAATGGAAAACAAAAGTAACCATTAAAGCCTACCGCTCCGCCGATATTGGTCCTCACACTTTTCTCATCCTCGCAAATATCGAGGTCAGGATCTCCGGTAAAAAACAGAAGTGTGCCATAAAAACTTTAAAAAGATTCGACTAACTGCAAAACTTATCCGCTGATGAATTCAAGATACAAATAGGCAGTGCGTTGAGCCGCTAAAAGGTCTTGAAACAAACAATATTGAAGAAGTATGCTTCCTATTCCAGAACGCCACAAATTGAGTATCAGAGTGGGTAGTTGACCTCAAGAGGAAGAAGCAGGGCTGAGGCCCACCACCAGAAATTGAAAAGACCTGTGCACAACGTCGGAAGACTAGACGAGATATACTTTACTCCGAAGGTGATAAGGCATCGGCGTATACCCCAAGATAGTACGAATAGTAGAAGAACTATATTAGAATACGGAATGCGCAGTTGCGATAGATGACCAGCTGAGTGGTTTAAAATTCCCGTGGGTCTCAGACAAGAATATCTCTTATCCCCAATACTGTTCAACGTCTTTATAGAATTCGCTATGAAAGACCTGAGCTAACTAGATCAAACACTAGCAGTCACCTTTTCCAGCATATATATATATGCAGACGATACCGCTTCATTGGTTACTAATTCGAGCACGGATCCGGTACAAAATCATCATACTTACTTTCAAGGCTCTCCACGGTCTAGCCCCATCCATACCTAAAGGATATGCTTTCGATTCAGAATCATGTTAGGAAAATTGGGGGACCTCCATTGACTGAACAGAAATCGAACCTGAAGTTTGGAGGTGTTTTATGAATTTTTAATGTAACCATTTATTGCTATATAATGTTTTTAGCTATAAGTATTTATTATGTATTCATAATTTAAGTTTATATTGCTAAAATGTTCTAATATAGTGTTTCTAGTTCAACATAGGTTTTACAATGCACCGCTATAAGTATTAATTGCATACTTACCACCTTACTGTCAGCCATACCTTACTCTCAGAAATACCAGCTAGACACAGCGTGAAGGAAATGAGGCATGACGAGAAAAGTCGCTCAACATCTCCCTCTGTCCATACCTGAACACCCCTTTGCTTATTTCGAATTTAAATAATACAATTTTATTCAAGAATGTTTCAATCGAATCTATAGCTACATGTCACAAGTTATTATCATATACTTGAAGTAAAATAAATGAATGCCAGACAAAAACAGATTCTCAATTAAAATTAGATACTTAAGTAGACCCATCACCAATTGTAATCGATCATAAAGACAAAGTTACAAAATTCATTCATTTTGAATTATTTAATAGACTAATAGTATTTTCAACATTTATTTGAACTTTTAAAAACAATTGTTTTAAAATCGAAATTCATAAAGACCAAATGATGCAAAGCTCTCATTTTCCCCTACTTTCGATTTATTCACTCTTTTATATATTTTGTGTGCTTCCCAATGGTTAAAAATTAAATCAAAATAAACATTCTGCAATCACCAAAAGTATTTTCATAGTCTTTCAACCTTTGACAAAAAAATTGACCCCCTCCCTTACCTTTCAATATAGATTATTTTTTTTTGTTCAGTTCACATTTTCCATAAGACTGTCGACTAAAAATACCTTGTTTCAGACTGTTGAAAATTACCTAGATTCAAACAAAGTATGGTCAATCAAAAATAATATGTATGTGATTAATGAATAAAAAATCGATTTGACAGAGTTTCTATTTTTAAAAGTATAGATATACTATTTACAAGTTCTATATACACATTTATCAATGTTTAAATAGGGTTTAATTATATGTATAGGTACCTGTAGGTACCTGATCATGTAATGATTAAACATAAATGAAGTAACATGAAAATATAATCTAAAATTTGGAAGATATTCAAACGTGATAAAGATTGTGAATAGTATTCATTTTGTGCATGATGATGTCATATTCAATTTGAATTTTATTATGTTTTTGTCTTTATCAAACTGCGCAAATGCGATAATTGCTTATCAAACCTTAAATCTGACTGATAAAACGTGATCCAGTTCAAGTGTTTTATCGCAAGTCATCATCTTTATTATCATGTTTATCTACTTCTAGTGACCAAAGGTATATGACTAATAATGAAGCCAACATAAAATATTCGTTTCTCATCCTGACATTAAACATCACAAACGCAATCTGAAAGAGACATAGGGGGAAACTGATAACGATAAAATGATGCAAAAGAGTATAATGTATATTCATTTTAAATTCATTCAAAACCTCTGTTTTTCCTGGATTAAAAATGTGAAAATTTGAAAAAGACTAAAATAATTGACTTTCTTGGCCTTATATTATCCATAAAAAAGCGATTTGAACTGTGAAATCACCATTTAGAATATATTACTTTGTTATTGTAATCCAATTTGACAACCATATTTAATTTTGTGGTGAACAAATATATTTTTTTAGTTTAAACAAACATTTTATCTGTGTAACGCTTTGGATATATGTGTGAATATTTCGGATCATATTTTGCTATTTCGTCAAAGCAGGATACAAAAGGTAGATATCACAAAGCTAATATCACAACCTAGATATATAGCATTTTGTCATTCAAAGCATAAAGAAGAATTTCATTTTGTTCTTGGTTATAAACAGTGTGTATAAAATCTAGTACAACTTCTGACAAGGTGTCAAATGTAAAATCTGTAAAATTTATTAGAGTGAACAGCTGAAATGCAATATTGCTTGTGTTTAAAATACGCGGTAAGAAATTCAAACTATAGATATAGTCTCAACTGTTAAAAGTCAATATTTTATATCCGACACTTACCATAGGGCTACTTTATGATTGACAGATATTCCTGGTTGGTAATTACAAACAGTGACAAAATGGGTGGTCTATCGTCAACATTTTCAAATGAGGAACCTCCGGAACCTTCCCGGGTGTATAAGTGGGGTATAACCCACTTGGTGCATTCACCAAAACCTATTCTTCGTCTTCCGCCACAGCTACCGCCTCTGTATTTGCCTCTAGATTTGCCCACGCCTCAGCCACAGCCTCAGCCTCCGCCTCAGCCTTCGCCTCTGCCCCCGCCTCAGCCTTCGCCTCAGCATCCGCCGCAACCCTCGCCTCAGCCTTCTCCTCCGCCTCAGCTTCGGGCTCCGCCACGATCAGACCAATTTGAGCCAAAAGAAGATTTCGATGAACATGAACGAACAATCCAAGCTCACGAGAAAGAGGTCCGAAGTAAGGGCGAAGAGTGTTCAAAAAAATTGAAAACTCTGGAACAAGACGTTTACCAAACTACGTCTAAGGATAAAATACAGATTTTAAAAGAACAATTCCGTATGCTTAACGCTACAGCAACAAGAAGAACATCCGAGCAGCTTAAAAAGATTGATGAAGCGAAGAGATTGTTAAAGAGGAGAAAGAAAGACTGTGAGGGCTTAGATTGGACTGAACAGGTATGTGATGGGTGTAAAAGTGGAAACGAATGTAAAGTTAAAAGTCTAGGCGATCTATTGTTGAAAGCAAATGGTAACAAACTTGCGAATGTACCGATAACCTGTAAAGAAAAAATCCAACAAAGCATGTCATCTGAAACAAGTGTTATCGTTAATAAGGCTAGATTGCTTGACCATGCCTTCAAGCTTTTATGCAAAAAGGATGAAATGATAAATCCTGAAGAAACTGTTATTCTCGTTGTAAGAGACGAAAATAATGAAGAACTTTACTCTTTAGATAGTCCATCCTCACCACGAAGAGTAGCTCCTTTTTCAGAGCTTATTCACGAGTGTTATAAAAAGAATTTTAGGTATATTCTGTGTCAGAAAGCTGATTGGGTAGCACAGCTTAAAAAACAGAGCAAAAGAATGGAAAATTATAAAACAGATATGAAAAAAGATACAGGGTTTTTTCTTACAGATTTTCGGTCACGCTCTTCTGGTTTCGAAAATCTATTGTCAGGGCTATCGCATGAGTATCAAGGCCATTTGAAAATAATGGACGAATGTGAAGCCAAAATCAATAAACACTTGATGCGGCAGAAAAAAGAAATCGATTATCTAAAACGAAATGTCGATGACTATTCTCAGACTTTGATTGATGAGTATTTGAAACAAATGAATGATGTTTCTGAAGAAATCAATGAAATACTGACCATTCATACAGTCCCTCAAAGCAAGTTTGTCCCCAAACTTGTTGGTTCCAAGTTTGAATTTTACCAAAACCCATCCACGGACAAAGATAAGAAAAATGTCCTTAGTCCATATGACCATGCCCTTGATATCCAACGAGCAATAGTTCGCCTCGATGCCGAAATAGATCGAGATAATGATCAATTAAATACTGCAAGATTGAATCTGACCAATTTTGAAAAAAAAATAGAGGAAGGCATAGTTGATGTAACAGATGTCAGTGTTGAAATGAAATAAGTACCTTTTTTGTAGTGTTGCAACTAGCAATCGGGTAATCACACATAACCCTACAATTAAATCAATATGTTTTTGCTTATTTGTGTCATTTTAGACTTTTACATTCATACACGATTCAATGTTACATCTAGCAATGTAATCGCAATGTTATTATTACAAATAGAACCCTATTATTAAATTAAAATCAATGTCTTGTTGCGTTTTTTATGAAATTTAAACTTTTCTTTAAAAAATACGGCAGAATACAGAAAACAAACATAATAGTAATATTAGTAATATTCAAGGCTCAATGGTTCAATTAGAATTCATTTTAAATGAATAGTTTGAAAAGTAATTTTTTAAGACTGCGATAAAATGCTTATTTTGTGACATGTGCTTTTTTTTACATCACTTGGCTCATAAATCGCGTTTTATTGGTTGATGTATTGGTTTTATGTAAAAAGCTTTGTAATATTAGCCAAAAATATATTATTTAGTACATTATTTGTCTAGTGATTTTACTTTTTCATTTTCAACATGAAAGCTTGTAGACTAAACCATACCAATAGATGATCGCAATACTATCTTGTTTTTTTTCCTTGAGACTTTAAATAAAAAATATGATTACGTGTACGTGTATATTTGGAATATCAAGTATTGGTAATTTTAACACTTTGATTAAAAAAATGATTATTTTTACACGTGAATATTTGTAGAGTAACCCATACTAACCCATCCTAATAAGTTATTCTAATACTATCTTGGTTTTGTTTCCTTTATACTTTAAACGTAAAATATAGTTCAATTACATTATATTACACGTATATGTATTTTATAAATTTCGTGCATATACACATTCTCATAATTCATAGAATGTATCAATAATAACACCCGAGTGTTTATATTAAATTATATTGTTGCAATTTTACAGGAAACCATTGTTTTATCGTTCTATGTCTAATGTTTGTATGAATTATGTTTTGTTGTTTATCACATATGATTTTATGTTTTAATTGGATCAAATGACACAGTGCATTTTACTTTATTATTGAATCCTAGTATGATACTTGTACATTTTCTATCATGGATGGATATTTATGATAGCTGTGCTTCAATGCGTATTTTGAGTTATTGTTTTTTTTTCGGTTTAAAGAATGATCGCTTAGGTTTTTGTTTTATAATGTAATGTGTTTTCTTTTTGACATATACGTAGATATAAGAGAACTTTTTTTTCAAATAGGAAACATGTCTCAAATGAAAAATATAATAGATGTTTATGGGTTTAAAACAATACCAAATGTGTATTTCCTTTTTAAACGACATTATATAACATGTAATTGAAATTTATAATTTCAACAGATTTTAAAGTGTGTATGCAAGTTCCATTTAACAAATTTATTGTAATACTCACCCAGTAAACTTAATACGAAACCATGTGCAGTAAGCAAAGTATATCTTAATTATATGACTATATTTGCAAGATAACGCACCTGTATATACGAAATATTTCATCCATTCAATAATGCAAAATTACAATTCTTCAATCAAAACAAGCTGCATTAGTGCTGTTCTGGACATATATACATATCGATAATGTCACAATCAAATATACTTAATGCATTGAGTAAATTATTTGTTTATATAATCGTATTTGTGTACTCTAGTTATGTTTATTTTTTGTAGATATCAAAAACTTGGTATGGTTATCTTTATTTTGCGTTTAGAAACTTAATCTTTCGGTCAGGTTTTGAGCAACATTTATGTTTGATATTTGGAATTTAATAAAATCACTTAAACTTAAATCATGCGTTACTTTCTTGGCTATACGGAACCGATGCCTAGATCTCGGGTCTTCAACAATTGCGGACACTTCGCTTACGTTGATTGTATATCTTTATGTCAGTGTTCACTCTGATAAAACAGCAATAAATTGAGGTTTATTGTTTATTCTAAGTTTTCAACTTCTATTTCCATGAATTGTAAACTAATGATTATGTAAGTTGAAATCAGTTAATTAAGCAGTAGCGCTTGACTCAGGTAAGGACGGACCCCGGACCGATTCCCGGCATTGACAAATTATTTTCACCTTTTTAAAGAGTTCATTTTGAAATATGTTTTAGAACATATTGATAATCCTGAAGTATTTTCCATTTTGTTATTCTATTAGGGTTTATGGATAAAAAATATTTGATTTTGCATAAATTCAGTTGAACCTCTTTATGGAATTCCGCAAATCAGATGACACAGTAAACATTGATTTTCCAAATGGTAAACATTTATAAACAGCATATTATAATTCAAAATAATGAAAACAACTCTAAAATATAGTAAAATAAAAACAACATCAACACATCATCAAACAAAAATTAACAAATAGATGTGTCAGTACTTTGGATCGAACCCTGTACTCCCACCTTTGTCGATTCAATTTGAAGAGAATATCTATAAAATCCACCCAAAACCATTGATTTGGAGATATTCAAATTCATAGAAAATTGAAACGAGAAATTGGAATATATGTATAATTTAGGCAAAAGCAACATTCATAGCATGTGCTTCCAGAGCGAAGAAGTAAAACATTACACATGCCCAACGCCTAAAACCCTGAGCTATATGACGCGCCCATGCAGTTTGCCTGTTGATGTGATGTGTTAATCTATCAGATATATGCAACAAAGGAAACACATCATCCGAGTTCCATAGACCTAGGAGTTCATTGCGATCTGGCGGCCGAGTTTTCGCCCTTCGGGTTCGTTCAAACCCGGCTGCCGTCGTGCAATAAAATCCCAGGTGTATGGAACGCTTATGAAGTATTTCCATTTTTCTCAGTGCCGTTCGATATACAAGTTGTACTTGCCAAACATATCTGCAAAATAAATGGCGGGAATGGGGTTATTGATACTATTTAGTTAAAACATATCATAATGAAATTTTCAGATAAAGCAGGATGTCATCGGAATAATTCAATTACTATACATGTTGAAAATTGTTAGTTCGATTCTTCAAATATAGTTTTTTATTTTTCGGCGACCAGGTCGCAGCTGAAAAAATATTATAGTAGTTAGTAATAATTTTTGGAATTATGAATAACAATTTGTTTTTGTTCACATTCACATTTAATATATACAAAAATGTAAAATTATGTTAAAAATCATGTTTTTAATCGAAATGATACTGGGTGGAAACTGCGGTAACGGTAACTATTTAATTATATGCTTTATCGGAATAATATGCCAACGGTATGTCATATTTAGACACATTGTATGCATATAATCTAAGTGGACTTTAACGATTGTGTGTACGTTTTTTAACCTTTCCATAAATTTACACATGCAATAAACAAATGGATAGCCGTTTCCATATTATTCCTCCCTGTCAAATCCGAGCGGTAAAAAGAACATGCCTTCTGACATATAGACAAGGTGAAGCAAATAAACCATCATAATTAAGGAATAATTATCTAAAGGTAGTTCTATATAATCAAAAACAAAAAAAAGTATGCGATAATTTTTAGACTTATCAAAATAAAAACAAATTGAAAATGGAACAAAGATGTAGACTATGTATAAATTAAGGAATACATTACTTTTGGAAGCAAACCGTTATAAATATACTCTTCAAATTATTCGAATATTGAATTATCCGTTTTTATTCTATGACTTCAAAAATACTTAACAGACCTCTTTCGTACAATAGTGAGTATAATAGAGTAATACAGCAATACATCTATTTTGAAAAATATATATATTACATTAATCAAGTTTATCTTTTATACAAATATGCAATTCATATCTATATAGTTCAATTACTTGCTGTGATTAAGCGAAATGAATGTCTTTTTCTATAAATTGTCACAGGCATTTCAATCTATATTTACATTATCTATTACATATCCATGTCACTTTAGATATAACTCATAGCACTTCGGAATCGCACTTTATTGGGCTCCCTCCACGGCACTGGCGAAGGAGTGGCCAATCGCGGTGAGTCCATGTTAACCCTGGGCAAGCGACTCTGTCTCTTCCCTCTATGACTCGAGCTCCTACTTGAACGGGGACTATATTCCCTCGGATCAGCCACTGAACGCAGCATTTGCGAATGCGTCGGCCGCGACACTCGCGCTAATATCCTGTCTATGGTCTTAGCAGAGGCGGACATGAAAGTGGGGTGGTGGTTCACGATCACTGCCCGGGGTGATTTTGCAGGGGCGCATGGGTAGTGGCGCGGATAGGATTTTCCACTGTGTGAGAATGTGTCTCTTGATAGTCTGCTTACTAGTTCATCGTCGTCCAGGTCCAGTGGTTTTACGCGAATGTACATTTCATCGGTTCGCTGGTCGAACACGGCTTTATCCTCGATGACGTATTTGGCGACGCCATGTCTGTTGAGGGCGTCCTTTGCGTATTGCTTCATCTTGGCGGCCTGAAAAGCAAAACCAGGTGTTTGAGATAATTCATGATAAGAGTAACTTTTTGTTTTACCGTCGCATTTATCAATAACGTTAAATAGCAAGCCATCATGCTTGCATTTCTATTACCCAATTCCAGGCATCGCATTCGGCAGTTATACTGTGTTATGTTTTATTTTATTATCAAACAATAATATTTAAAAAATATATAATACATATAATCAAACTGTAATATTGTGCATTCTAAATCGGTTTTAGCAGACACGTTTGTCAAAACTACATTGTCAGACGAGCATTTCATAATATCGGTGTTCAATATAGATACCACTATTGGAAAAAATACCGCTTTACCATTTTGAATTTACCAATTTTGAAACTGAAAAGTAATTGCGTTTTTTTTTTTTTATTAAAACACCTTGATATCGAGGAAACGCATACTAATATTTTAGATAAAGATATATTTCACAAAAATTACAAAAAAAATAAATACATATACATGTATTACAGGATGCACATAATCTGTCGCATTGACGCATTTGGAGCTATGGCGCTGCCGTACATACATGTAAAATTACGTAAAAAATAAAGACTAAAGTGTACGCTCGTTGGTGTCATGGTTATAAATTATGTTGGAGAAAACTGTTTCTCAAAGTAAAGCGGTATTTATTTGGCGCTCGCATATCAGGTTCTCTTATCTAACGATACAATCATACGATGCAGTTTTGATGGCGTAAGTGTATTTCCGGTTAAGGTGTACACTTGATTTTAAACATTGTGAAAAGAAATTATTCTTTATGAAGGGTATTTAAATCTTGAATTGGATTTACTTAGCCAGGGAATTTTACCATGTATGACTCTGTGACATGTAAGGCGGATGAAAAATGTCACAATTTCCTAATCAACACCGACTATCATTTTGTTTTATCATCACTTGGTCGTGAATGATAGCAATTTATTGACATGTTATTATTTCAACGAATGTTATTCAATATTTTATTAATAGAAAAACGTTAAATTTATTTGTTTTGTAAATGGAAATTTTACCCGTTACAGTATTACTTATTAGTTAAACATTATTATCCTTGATGTTTTAGACAAATATATATCCTAGCTATGCTTTATATCGAATATATTTATCAACACTCAGCTCAGTGTATGTATTACATTGGCCTTTACTGGAGGGATAATCTGTATACATGATTAGCTCAGAAGGATCAATGACTTAGTACATAATATACAAAACATACTTTTATTAGCATAAATAAATCAATCAAATTTACTCCAAGATAAGCACATTGACCCAGATAAAACCTTGTGTCCATTGCTAGATTAACTGTGTTCTACTTATTATGTTTTTGTTATATATAATAAAGGAGTATTTTGGAAAATAATATTTCAGAATGAGTGATTCTCAAAACGTGTACACTCTAAATAAGCTTGTATTGGGTGAAGTAAACGATATGTAGAATTCTAGGCAATACGTTCTCGAAAGAATTCTCGAAACACCTGTCATTAAAGTAAAATGTACCCCATTTGGTACACTTTATGGGCTTATATCTCGGCTCCTTGTTTTGCACACTTAATAATTTTTACTATTGCAAATTTGTGAGGAAAAAGGCAGGCTTTTCCTTAAAAGTAAACAATATTACAAAATAAATAAAAAAGTTATATGCAGAAAACCTAATGTCCATAAATTCTGAGTTTTTTTTTTCATATAAAATTACGGGGTACCACGTTGCGTTAAGTATATTACTGGGCCGTCACTGATAAATGTGTCTGAATAAATTGAATTGTTTATAGGGTATCCAGTGTTTTTTGACACATTTAAATCCTGAATTTCATCAATGAATCCCAATAAAATTGTTCCTTAATTTCAGTGACGCATACTGATTTTCAAAATAGAGGGCAGTATATAAAGTTGTTTAAACAATGTTTATTCAATAGTTATATTATACTACTATATTTCCAAACAATTACAGAATACTTACTTGTCATTGATATATCTACTCATGACCTTATAACAATAATATATATATGTTTTTATCATTTATTTTGCAAAATGGCAAATCCTAAATGGAATGCAAAGATTGACTGTACAAAACACCAGGATATTATATATCTTTATGAATATTTTGTCAAAAATAATTTCAAAAAACGAGGGAGCTCCGAATCAACTACAACTATATATGGAAAGGTGCCACACCCCCCCCCCCCCCCCCCCCCAAAACCCCC
>LQRL01044257.1:8163-24964 GCA_001703475.1 Hydroides elegans
ATGGTGAGCGTTTAACGGTTATCGTTAAAAGTTTAGCATGTATGGTTTATTCAGTTATCGTCTAGCGTTTGTCACGGGGTTAGAAATCCACGTGACTGTAAGAGTTCATTGTGTTTTGATTGGTCACAGAAGCAGGTTTATCGTCCTATCGTAATTATGGGAGAACAACTGCAAGTCTGAGCGGACGTCGCGAAAATGATTGTTCTACCTTAAAATATAAAAACAAATCACCACCTGTTTTAAACCAGAAAAAGAACTAATACATGTATTTACATAATACATATATAATTCTTTCAGGTTTAAACAACATTTACTCATGCGTGTGATATAATTCGTTATTTCACTTGAAATCAACAGGCGGCGTTCATTGGATCGTCATCGAAGATTCCGACCACAAATCCCCTTTCGTGACCCAGTTTCTCGCACGCATGCCCTTCGGCTGCACGCACCTGTTCGCGCCAACCACTAAATGGGAGAAAGACAAACACGTGCGCGGTTGCAGCCAGAGAAGCGCCGGATTACAGTGGATTCTGGATCAAAACATAACCGACGGCGTGTTTTATTTCGGCGATGATGATAATGCCTATGATATACGGTTATTCGATGAGTTGAGGAAGATTGAGCAGGTCGGTATGTTACCGGTGGGTAATATGATTATAACAGGCGCAATGGGACCTGTAGTGAAAAATGGCAATATAACGGCGTTTTTCTATAATTGGGTTGGTGCGCGGAAGTGGCCAATCGATATGGCTAATTTTGGGGTTAGTATCCGCTTTTGGCGCGAACGAGGTGCACCGAAGTTTAAAGTGTCGCGTCGCGCCTATTTAGAAACGGATTTTCTCCAGGCGATGAAAGTAACGTATGACAATTTGGAACCATTGGCGGAGAATTGTACACAAATATATGTGTGGCATACGAGAACTGAGAAAGTGAGGATCGATCATAAAGCTGTTGCCAATAAAACTGCAAAATATAATGATACGAATATTTCAGCATTGTTGAAGAACGCGTTTTTGTGAGGCAGTTAAAATGGTGTGTATTTACGCAAAACAGTATTGGGATTGCAACATTTACATTTGGCTTTATCTTAGATAAAATGCCGAACTATAGCTTCTATTAATATATTTTACCAATATTATAAGTTGTATATATAATCATGATTTTTCGGCTGATATATTTGCAAGAATATTAATGAGCCTTCGCGGGAACGGTTTTAAGCATACCTGAGCTCAAGTAAATTTACTTAACCAATATTTATTTGGGAAATGTATATCTGAACTCAATGCATATAGAATGAAGTGATAATTAAATATACTGAAATCTTGTCAAACAAGTATGAGTAAATTCATTATTTTGCATGTATTAACAGTTGGATTTGCTCATGAAAGTATGCATTTGTATAATAAATATATATTATAGAGAAAACGTCTGCGCATGGGGAGTTGAGCTGATCCAAATGAGCTATTGGTATGTTATAAATTGAATAGGATGATGTTGTACATTGTATATTTAAATTTCAATGTAAATATCTACGTAGTCATTAAAACTTGATTAAATAATGCTACAGAAAAGCAATTCTTCAAAATTAGGTCGGTCATCACAAAGATGAAAGAGATTTCAGCCATAAAGGATAATAGAATATGGTATGACAAACAAAAGTTATAATTCTGTACAAAACAATTGAAAACCAATAATAAATGTTTGTATAAAATTCACGATTAGGTTAAAAATCATATTGTTGACAATGTCGGAATGCAAACATGTAAAACAATGAAATCAAATTAACAACAGTTTAATGTACATAATGTATACATTCAAACAACAACATATATCAATCTAGTTATAAATATGTAATTATCTTAATATCATGCCCCTGGCGCAGTTTTGAATAATAAAAGTAGTGGGCTCGCAAGGGCGCAATGATTTCACATCGGGCGCAGAATATGTGCGCCCGACGTCTAGAACAAAAATCGCTTGCATTTTCGGCACTCACCTTCAGATTCAGCATTGATCTTTGATATAAACATTGGTTTCTATTTTGGCATATATAGGACCACTAACACTTTCGAGTGGACATGACAAAAATCGCGAGGCGGAGCGATTTTGTTAAGTAAATTTCGGGATTTTTTTTTTTTTGAATTGGGCGCTTTCACATTTCCTTTGCAGAATATTGCGCTCGATGTCTAGAAAAAAATCGCTTGCGCGTTGACGCTCACATTCAAACTTATTTTATATTCTCATTGTGATAGCCAAAGCATTCACGAAGCTTAGAGAAATAGATGTGTTATTATGCATACGTATTTACATCTTATCTATACCCTGGCGCATATGGGTATCATCGCTCTTCACAATATATATAAAACCTGTTGAAATAACACGATCTCAAGAGATCATTAAACATCAAATGTCTGTTATTTCATATGTTACCAGCTCCTTCGACAACGCCTCGATAATGAATTCAATAATATCCTCGTTTTCGTTTCACTAGATCCTATGCAGTTTTTTTTTATAATCCATGATCCGAACTGACTCTCATCACAATTCTCACACGTTTAGTGTTTTGTCAATGAATGTTCTAAAGTATAGCTTCTTTGCGGTAAACCATGATCGCTTATTGTCAAAGTGGATCGTATCTAAAAATAGAAATAAAATACTTTAACAAAACGAAATGCCTTCCGTATTTTTTTTTCTGAAATATTAACCTATCGAATTGTTGTTGATTGTCTCTATATCAATAACATTAAGGATATCAAAATTTACTTTTACAAATTCACATTAATCTTTTCGACTATAGAAATAATAACTCTTTGTCTATGGAATATAAATAGAAAAATAAACACCGTTTTTACTTACATGTACCAGCATGTTCGCATACTACATAACCATCCTCTAGATAATTCTGTGACTGTACCCTCGTCAGGGGCAAAATGGTAGCTGAGCCATTGTCCTCAGATATCTCGTCCTCAGAGTGAGACCGGGTAAAAGTGAGTTTGAAGTCGATATCGTAACCATCGGTTAGAAACTCCCATCTGGCGGAATAAAATTGGAAATACATGGCATTATATAGGCACAGTATATTATCCTATCTTATCTTATTTCATCATTGCAATAGAGACATTAATGGTCTAAGCAGCAATAAGATGGCAACAATATCATATACACCGTTGTGAGAAATGAAACCTTTGTCAAAATCGCCGAAACTGAAAAAAAAAATCGAAAAAACTCCCGAACTGTTAAGTCGTATTTAATTTGAATACGGTTAGCATTGTTCTATGCTATTGATAAGCATTTGTTTTATTAAGTACATTGTAATTTACATAATCCAATATAATTTGAAATATAATTAAGAACATATATTTTAGATAAATGAACTGACCGCAAAATGAGACCAGGTTGATCGACGACCACTGAATGCTTCCAGGACTTGCTGGCAGGAATGTGTTGATACTCCATGCTTTGTTTGAGTTCGTCTTTATTTATATAGAGGTCCAGGGGTACATCCCCACCCTGGCATATCTATAAAGAAATGCTTATACAATATAGAAGCATCAGCGTATGATAATGATTTGACATTGGATCATTAGTTCTGACACTTCTTGGAACATTAACTTCCAAACCTTTGTCTTTTCAAAAGCCTGATGGTACAGCTATCGACCAGCGGAATATTCAGAATTCGCTACGAAAATGAAAGGTTATATAAGACACGCAGCAATTATATTATTGAAGGTTATATACAAAAAAACGCAGCAATGATATTATTTCGCTGCCTTGTCTATATAAATATGTTTCACTTTTATAGCCAATTTCGGATAATTCCGCAGATCGGTTGTCGCACTCATTATTATTAATACGTGTACATACAAAAACATAGGTGATTTACATTTTACATGTATTAATCGAGATTCTTACTATATCTGAGCAATTTGAATCCCCGTCTGGTCCAGTGAGGGTGCCTCCGAGAAATTCGGGTAACTCCGATGAGTTGATGTATTCAAGCAACACTTGTGAAAAGTCCCCTAAAATACAATAAAATTTTGTTAACTTTGTAAATTATAAGTGATTTCTGTATAGGATAAAGTACGAGATTAGTCCATTAATTAAAATATTGGACAGTTTCGAGGCGCAGCCGAGGAACCTGTGCAATGTTTTAATTAATGGAGTTGATCGAGTACTTTAGCCTACTTAGTCTACAGTACATTATTAAAAATAATGTACTCTGAATACAATGGAATGATCGACATTAGTGTTAACTAAATCTAGGTTAAATATGAATACAAAATGAGGCCAGAATCACATGAAACGTTTAGAGAAATCCAGAAACATGTCTGAATTAATTCATATATGTATATTATTCGTCTGTCATGCATTTAGTCGACGAACCGTCTACCATTATCCGTTCTTCTAGTTTTCTTTTCATCAAATTTCTCTAATTTTCTATTTTTAAAATGAATTCGATAACGCCTTCTATAATCACATAATAGACATGCTCACTTCCACAGATGAAGATTTTCTTTCGCATGTCCTCGGTCACCAATGGTTTGCAGACATGCCAGAACAGATTGAAGTAACCAGGAGCTGTTTTAAATAAATAAAAGCAAAACATATGTTTAATGAAAACAAAATGGAGATACAGACACATCAGTTGCTAAGACACCAAAGTTACCATTATAATTGGTATATACAAGTTGCAGCAAGCACAAGTGTATAAAAGGACATTTCGGCTTTTGTAATCATTTTGTTATAATTTTCAAATTTTCTTTTTCTTTCATCATGTTGCCAAATCAAATAAACATAAATCACTGGTTCCAAAACGGTTTTTACACTTTTACTTATGCAAACAAAAATGCAAACAAAAATAGTTTTTAAAATATTAGAACTAGAGTGTTGCTGTTAACACTTACCATTGACGACAAACATGCGTTTCATCATTTCAGGATAATTGTCTTCCAAGATCTGTACCAAGTAAAGGTACATCTGTAACCCTGTGATTTGAGAAAAAAACATTGATTTATATGCGTTTGCTGCATGTGTGAAACAATATTAGCGAGCGCTCTTTTTTTTTTTTTTGGCTAAATGATTTATAACGTTATCGTCCAGTAAGGGGCTGTCAAGCTTATTAATACACATCATAAATTCATATGTATATATTATTTAATTGTTAAAGTAGCTTGTAACAGTTTTATTTTGTTACCTACATTCACCGGAAATACAAATACACGTTTATACATTAAAACCTAATTCGATATAATCATAATAATTAAAACAAACTGTGAATAACGGTAATAATGTGCTCCTACCAGGCCTCCATAGCGCTTTTGAAGTGACTCCTTTCATGTCGAAGATTACCACAATGTTGTCGATTCGCTTACCCATCTGAAATAAACACATAAATTTATATATTCTAGCTTCTGAGGAAAAATGGAGTTGGAATTTGTTACTTAGACTTTATACATACATTTTACATTATGTGCGACAAAGATATTATCAAAACATCACAATCACCATCCTTACCTATTTGTCCTTACCTATTTTTTTGCGGTGGCTTGTTTCTTGACACATTCAAAATCAAACTCATTTAACAAATGCTACAATAGTGTCTCGTGTAACCGAACATCCCGGGACCGGCCAAAACAGTTCGGTTTAACCGTGTTCGGTTTAACGAGGGCCGACTGTATTTTGATTTCCTTCAATTCAAACGTATCAAATGCTATGCTACCGTTGATTTATCGTCTTATCTGAACTTTCACAGACATCTTGGTATCACAGTCCAACGCATGATATGCATATACCTTCTTGCCCTGTTCAGCCGCCTGCTGCATTACATACTCAAGTCCGAAGACTTTGGTTTTGATGAGATCGCTCTTTTTCACGGCGCCCATAAGACCGCGCATGTCTAGTTTGCCAAAGAGCTCAACCACGATCGGCGACCCTTCCTTGTCGAAGCCACAGGGACCGCCGGCTAGGTATTCCTCTATGACCTTGACAATGACATGTTTATATAGATTGGAGATGTGTTAAAATTTAAGTGAAGAAGATTCTAGTCTAAATATGTGGCATGATATATTGAACATCAGGTATGATAGATAAATCCTAAGATGCATATCATTTTTTTTTAAATTACGATATAGGCCCAAAATTAAATTTTGGCACATTATTTAAATGATCGATCGATGTCTTTTGTGTGACAACGATGATATTATTGCTAGAAATTTGGATAGATTTTGAAACTTGATTACGATAATTCCGTAGAATCCACACTAAATCAAGAATTTTAATATATAAATTTTAGTTTTTTTAATACCGGCTTGAACCTGTATTCTGACAACATTCGCTCGAATCCCATAAGCTTTCTGTACTTCATGCTCTGTAAAACAAAGTTTGTAAATTTGAAATTGTATCTAGTTTAAAAAAAAACTTTTGTTATGTGCATATTTTGTTATCAATTTACTATCAAATAAACAAATAATATTTACAACCATAATGTTTGATATTAAAAGCACTGTGTGTGTGCTAGGCACAGAAATTCAAGAAATTAAGAAAAAAAATTGCCATTGAGCTTTAAAAATATATAAGAAATACATATTAAGTTAAGCTCAATAAAATTTTGTGTATACCTCACGGAGCATATATTCTGATTTCTTAACATCAAAGCGCCTGGCTAAAAAAATATCAAGAAAATTCATTAGATTTATAAGACTTTTATTTGTATAAGATTTCAGATATTCATGTTTTTAGGAAACCATGAAAGATATATAAAATCAATATTATATTCATATTAGAATGAAAATTATCAATCAAGTTCACGAATGTCTAGAATTCTACTTTAAAAACAGAGAGAGTTAAAAGGTGTTCAGCTCGTAAAAACGTCTATTGGTCCGTGCGTATTCTCCTGCTTTTGGCAACATAATCCCATTCGGCAACATGTCGTTCTACGTCAAAAGAACGTTGGAATTTATTTATAATGCAAATTAACGCTTGTTTTTATTATTATGTAATAATAAAACTGACCTTTGAGCCATTTGACGTAGTCATGATCTGTGAACGCGGCGGTCGCCTCGATGTCAACGACCCGATCGCGCAACTGACAGATAAAAACAAATCGATGATGAACGAAAAAAGATATTGAAACAACTCACTCGGTAAGACGACGACGGACTTTGAGCGGATACCCTACCCTGGGCCCATATGAGACGAGGGCACTCAACGATTTATTTTTTTCTTATATTCATCAAAATGTTTATTCTGAAGTTCCAATCAAGGGACGCAGAAAAGCTATTGCAAGCAAATTTACAATCTCCTACCAGAATAAAGATTTCAAGAAATCAAATGTGTATGAGGTTGTTCTTTTACAGATTCGTTAACAGAGACTAAATTTAGATACAGCTGCATCGGTTGATATATTTGCAAACGTAATCCTAGAGTGAAATAATCGTTTCGAAAAAAAAACTTTGTTCTGTTCTGAAAAAGTTGCAAGCAAGGAAGAAATGCTACAAGAATAAACATTCACCCGAATTAATCGTTGAGTGCCCCTCATGAGAGTATTCCGGACGTCCTCATTCGTCGCGAGCGACCAAAAGACGTTGCACCTACGTCGCGTCCGAGCCGTCGATGTAAGAATTGCGCTCGTACGCCGGAACGTGAAGGGACGTCGCGATTATTTTGATATGGGCCCAAAGTAGTTTGGGCATTATAATAACGATAATATAGGGGCGGGGTAACCGATATGGCGCTATATTCAACAACAATTTCATAATAACATCTTCAAGATTAAAAAGTAGCCTCCCGTGCGGGGAATCGAACCCCGGCCGCCTGGGTGAAAACCAGAAATCCTAACCACTAGACCACACGGGAACACACTTCTCCAATTTTGCTTATTGAATCTATATTGAATTTATACATATTATTCAACAATCTGCTTTCCTTTGTTTTACCTCGACCAAATTATATCCGAACAAAGAAGAGCATATACTGATTCGAGTCAGTCGACCGAGTCATGAATTCAGAATTAGAACATTCATTGATTAAAGGCAAAATGTCATCGGTTGTTGTTGTTGCTTTTCTTTTTTTTTGTAATAAACAAAGTATAGTAAAAGCCGCATTGTTTGCCTTGATAGAAAGGTCAAAAATATATTTCGCCCAACGTGGGGCTCGAACCCACGACCCTGAGATTAAGAGTCTCATGCTCTACCGACTGAGCTAGCCGGGCTACTTGCTATGCAAATAATGTGTTGTCTTTTTAAGGCATATATATAAGTTTTGATAATATCAGAATGTCACAAAACAACGCAACGTCGTAGACGTGTAAAGAGATGATCAGTTGCCTATTTATCTAAAGGTGGCAAGGTAGCCATTTTCATTGTACGTGATTATATCGAATAAAAGTCCTGCATAGCCCCATAGGTGTAACGGCAAAACACTTTTTTCAGCTATGACGATGCATCTTGTATACATGTATGCTAAAGTATTTTCTGATACATACATAACTGTTGTATAACTGTCTAGCTGAAAACTGATTTAGTGAATAAACATATGAAAATACCTGGCTGAGGGCTTGAGTTTGTTTTTGTGTCAGCGGCTTGTCCTCTTGCATTTGACATTTCGTCTGTACAATAATACATAGAATCTATTTACTATACAGGTCAATTATATTTGCTTATTTTTTTTTGGCTTTGCTTTTTTTATTCATTTATTTATAGACAGACACTTTTATGTATACATTTACCATAGCAATATATGCGAAATTCAAAGACACATATTATCTTCGCTCTGTTTGATAAGCATTCTGTAAAAAAAAACTCTTCAGGAATTTTTCGTATAATGATATGGCCACTTGCCAGCGGAAGGCTTTGACTTCACTGTGATATTGAGAGAAAAGTTATTAAATCAACATCGATGGCGATACATTAATTACTACAGTTTCTTCCAGTATCGCTCCGATTTCAACATAATCTGCCGGCCGATGACAGCACCATCATGGCCAAATACAGTTAAAACCACTTCCAATTTGACAATCGTAAGCAAAATTATTCGTTTATTCATATGCTTTCGTTTACTCGTAAGCATTCGTTTATTCGTAAGCAATCGTTTATTCGTATTCGTTTATTCGTTTATGCGTATTCGTTTATTCGTATTCGTTTATTCGTTTCAGTTGTCAAATTGGAAGTGATTTCAACTGTATGTTTTACTCACGGGTGAGTCGGCCCACTGAAGGTCCTTGGTCGCATCTGCAGAGCTGTCTCCTTCGATTTCCTCCTCTTGCTGTTCTACTCCTGTTGTCGTTGCTCGCCGCTGGGCACCTGCATATTGAGCATTTGGAGCTTTTGAACATATTGAACATATTGAACATTTTGAACCCTTTATTAAATTTATTGTGTTGCGTCAACGGATTCAATATGTGTATGATATAAGTGACATGAAATGTGACTCATATGACTAGACGTAATGGTTGAGTCAGGCCCTAGCGATATTATCTGAGATTTTTATAAAATGTAAAACACCTTAAGGGTATGTCAGACATGAGATTTGAATCGCCGACTCGGGTCGCCGACTCGGATCGCAAGTTGCATTCAGTTTTAGGCCCTCCCGACTAGGTATGTCACATATGCGATTTTCTTACGATTTTTCTTAAGATTTTTCCTTATTTTGCAGAATATAAAATGAGAAATATTATGATATTACACAAATGCGAATGTTATAATTAAGATATTGATGCAGCATGTCTTATTATATTTGGCTTAAACAATTAAAAAATACCTCATCATTTTTTTCCTCACTTTCCTTACATTTTGAGAATGTTTAGTGGGGTACTCTCCATTAAATACGATTTTGTTTGTTACGTCAAAACTAATCCACATAAAATCCACACAGTCCACACAAAAGCCACGTTATCAATAATTTTAACTTAATTATATGTATTTTCTTATTCAATACACACGTGTTTGAAACATAAAAAAGAAATAACTATACATCTGTGACGTTCACGCGTAATAAACAAGTTTTTGTGACAATACATCACAATTACTTAATACAATTATCGTCACAAAGCCATTTGCTGATTTATACAACGATTATTCATGGCAAAATATGGAAAATATATAAATGTACATGTATTCATTCATAAACATTATTAAAATATTATTCTTACATCTGAAAATATATTCTTAACTAGCCTTAAAAATAATTCAGCAGCACAGATTCCCTTTGATGTGCTTGCGACGCCGACGTTTGCGATCCAACTTGTTGGATCGCATGAGACTGAGTCGGCGACGATCGCAGACCGTCGGCGATCGCGTCGCAAGGTATGTCACACTACTGCGATTTCCCAGTCTCATCGAGTCGCAGACTGTGTGCGACGCGATAATCGCATGTCTGACATACCCATAGTTAATCTAGTTATATTGGATTCACTATATTGAATTTGAGTTTCACAGCGAATAGTAATCTACAGAACTCGAGTCTTGTCGTAGCATAGGTTGAACATGAAGGTTCTCTATCCGTTATGATATTGTACAATCAAAAAGACTCAAACCCCAATGAAGCTACTTAATCATATCAATCCCATAACCTTACATAAGCTTCAGAGTAGTCTACATATAAAATGTTGAATAATTATTTTATCTGGTGAAATTATCTCACGTGTGACCTTCAACGTGTTTAGAGTGTGTTAGAAAAGAAAGAAAAGAAGTAGGTTTTTAAGATGTAAAATAATTTCGATAAAAGGCGAGGTCACTTTCACACTCAGAAATGGCTCATTTTTTTAACATGGATATGGCCTTAGTATGCCATGTATTAATCGGTAGATGGAGATTAAGCAGTTAAATTTAACAAATATGTCTATATTCCATTCTATATAAACTGAATAATTATGTCAATCTATGACAAGTTATTGCTTACATCAACTTATTTTGTCTAGATACGAATTACCCAAGATACTACTATACTTCGATATACTAGTGTGTATGCTTCTGAAGAGCGGACAATTTTCGAAACATATTGTGCTGCATCAGAAACTGTAAAATCGCTTTCCAAACAGAGATATCACCAAGTATTATGTTTTCGTTTGCAGTTACACATTTTGTTTTTCAAAATAAGTGTGCGGTCAGCGGCCCTTTGCTGCTGTGGAATTGGAACTAGTATAAAATAGAGTAATCCCAGCAGAATTAATACCGTTTGTTTGCTCTATTTTATACAGAATCCAATTCCGCAGACGCAGACGCAGAAGCAAAGGGCCGTTGAAGGCTCCATATGTAAGAATGGTGTCACTTTCTGAATGTAATTTCGTTAAAAAAACCTCACTCTCCGACCCAAAATGACCAGCCTTGACCCAAAATGATCAACCCCGAATTAAGTATTAAGTATAACTAACAAAACTATTGTTTTAAACGATTGTGTTTTCAAAGGAAGAACATGAGGTTTTGAACATAAGTTTTACTTATCAACATACATTTATACGCGTACAAGCTAAATATACATGCAACTGTTACAATTTTTAACACCTTAACATTATTGATTAATGTTTTACCCCAAAACTGATTCGATTATTTAGCACCTTATTTGGCTTACCTTTCATCTCCATTTCCACACTGACTGATTTAGATTTATTTATCCGGATGGTGTCATGTATTCGTGTAACGTTTATCAAAGTTATTATCCCTTTTATAATCTGAAAAATTCTTATTACAAACTATAACATATCTTAAATGGGAAGCTTAGTTTAGAATGTCAATTCATGCAATACACATAGTTGATTTCAGGAAGAATGCATTTACCCTTCGTTACATTGGGGTCAATATATAATACCAACCCTGCAAAATTACTTTTTCAATTCAATTAAAGCGTCATGTTTATATTGCTGCTTTCAGTTTTCTATATTTAAGGTTTTATTGAATAAGAGCTTGGGTTTATCACATAATTGTTATTGTTATTTAGAGTAAATACCTTACTATATAATGCAACGTCTGTGTCAATTGATTAAAGGGTTTCGTGCATACAATGTATTTATCAAACTAAAGTAGGTCTATATGTTATCCCATTTATAAAATGTATACATTGCGTTCGAATATAATCAAATATCTTATATAAGGGCATGGCCAAGGGGAAGCAAAAACTTTTTAAACAGTGCTTCGCCTATTGGAAACGATGCGTAACGAAATTAAAAACACAAAGTCTGGTAGGGGATAATGCCCGCAAAGGTGTTACCAGATCCTAATTGATCGGGAATAACCATCGGGAATAACCATATAACGGTTTCTTACCTCCAAATATGTATTTTTGAGCTTTTTGCGAGGAATTTTAAAACTTAAGAATAACAATATAAAGAGTAATTCAGAAAGTGTTATGTGGAACAACCGCATTAACATTCGGTATAGTGTCAAAATAATTTTGAGATCGTAACCTATAGGTATTGAACCCATTTACTATTGTGTAATGAATAAAAGAGTAATACATAAATTGGCAACCACATTCGTTAATTGACGCGTTTTAGTTCGATTATGCAAAATTTCTTAATATATATAATAGATAATATATGCTTATTTTGTTGCGCTCAATTATTATGGCTACCTATAATAAAAGCTGGACAATCAATTTGCTGAACGATCTTTGCGGCATTTTGTGGTCCTCGGGGCCTTATTTTGTTCCTATTTTTAGATTTCAATAATTTATGTCATAATGTATCGTAATAATGGTAACGTAGCAGAAAGATCTTACGTCCGTTGGTTTATAAATTAAATGATATTTGGTTGTTCGACAATTAAATACAGCATTAATTAACCGTAAATAATTCGCGGATGTTACAAAAATTGATAACACCAAGACTACGTTACAAATATACTGCCGGTATCAGCACCTACAGATTCCGGCCAAACGTATCCGACCATAACGTTTCCAAAAGTAAAAGCATCATAAGAATATTTTCTTTAAGTTTAATGGTTAAAAAACGTAATGCAGCATGGTATCTTTATGGCGGTAAAGTTTTGACCGGACACGTTTTGGCATGCATAAATATAACAATTATTTTGTAGAAAACCCGTATATGTAACTTTATGACAAGTTTATTCAAGTTGAGGTGAAAATTCTTTTTATTCAATTATCAACTTCCAACAGGGATGCATTCAACTATTGCATGATGTCTCGTTTCTTTTTTAATAAGTAATTCAGACACTTATAAATAAGAACGGGATTTATGTTATATAAAAGTAACGGTTTCTTTAATGGTATCAGACATATTATGCAACCATTTGTAAAAAAAATATATATTAAAAAAAAAAAAACGAGACGTATTCAAGTGGTAATAAAACGTTGCATATACGTTTCAGCTTTCACGTGGTTCATTTTGTTATGCGGAACACATACTATATTGAAAAGAAAAAAAATGTTTGTTTCAGTGTTATTCAAATGTTTAGGTTTACCGTTTGAAATGATGACCCACGTTACTGCTTTTGTCCAGTGTTTGCAAATGTTTTATTTTTTTATTGATAAATTTTATGCATGGCAATTCTACTAAATGTACATTGTATTGAGCATTGTTCTATATATTCAAACGATGATTTTGAATATCACATGCTGCAAGGCAATTTACGAAGGGCACCCCACGACCGAAATTTTAAAACGTGTTGATTTGAGTATAAAACCACTTGATACATCGAAATATGCAATAAATAATCAAATTTAGATAAACAAATTTTACAAAAAGGTGTTCCTATTTTTATAGCTAGCTGGCCTCATTGCGCTCATCTAGGCAGCTAGAATTTAAAGAGGAACACCTTTTATGAAAAATGAAAAGTCGAAATACTTATACATTGTATGTAATGCCAAGTTTTAAAAACATTTACATTTAGAACACCTAGCTATATGTTTCTGAATAAAATGAAAATAAAATTTTCAAATGGATTCGGAAAATTTAGAGAATTATTTAAAAAAGCTGCTCATTTAATTCTTGTAGCAAGATCGCATTTTTCGAAAGGTTGTAGCTAGATCAATTTTAAAAAGGAACACCCTTTTTGAGGAACACCTCGTGGAGTGCTCTTCAATTTACCATATATAATGGTTAGTTTCTATAATATTCATTTACGTAGAGTCTATTCGAATGCAAAGAATGAATTTGAGCAGAGATCTGGATAGTGGGCGGGTAAATGTATATACACAAAGTGGTGGAAGTTCGCATGAACACCACGACACATTTTTTTAAAATGTCGTATAATCACCTTAAAACAACTTTACTTAGACGAGCAACAACAAAATACTCTTTTTTAAAAGAAAAATGTACATATTTTCGCAGAATTTCATATGAATGGCACATCACGTGTAACCAAACGTGATTTGCATTTGGTCAATTTGTTTTACTATTCAAAAGAGATGAGGTCTAATATGATTGAATTTGAAATAATACTGACCTAACTGAATCGTTGTATTCTTCAACATTATATGGCATAAACCAATTGTGACCATTTGGCAGAAAGGGGCATAATATTTGCTCATATGTTTATCCATTTCTTACCCTAATTTTTCTACAAAATGTTATAATTTTTCGCGCTATTCATAAGCCGAGTAATTGACGGGCCATTCTTGGAACTTAATGACAACGAGAAAATGAACACTAAGTATAACAGCCAGAACTTTGCAAATGACATGCAGACCATCGAGACGTAGTCGAGATGTCTGCATATCATTGGCAAAGTGAGGATTTTTTTTTCAATGCATAAAAAAATACATTGAATCATTTGTTTTTACAGTTAATTAAAAATTTTGTTATCGTTTGCTTAAGCAAATTCAGATTGCATTCTAATTTAAAGCACATTGGAAATTCATTCTTATAATTTACCTCTTGAGGAGTATTTGTAGATATCTGGCATACTCTTCCGCCCCATGATGTAAAATTGAATTTATTATTCTGAATATCCAAGGATCCTCCAAAACGTATAATATCAAATGCCAGTTGTGTGTATGTGTGTCTTCTTGTTTATCTAAATGCAACAGTTTTGTTTAAAACGTATTCCGAACAAAGAAATAAACTACACTGTAAAATCAAATCAATTAATTTAATACTGATAAAAACTCATCAAATCACGATGCGATCTAAAAATGTTCTAAAATAAATGTTCACAATAAACTATTTTCACATTATTAATCTAATTATTGCTACGAGCAATAGTAATTTGCAGGTATATCAAGATTACTCATTGGTGTCAATTAATTAACATCACGTGGATTAGTCTTATGTTTCCTTCCGTATGTTTCCTTCCTATAGCATTTTAATTAAACATCGTGTCGCTTCGATAGACAAAATATACTGTCGATTTCATAACCATCTTCGCACGATGCTCAATTGCTTCACATAGCATCACAATAAAATCTCCTAACCTTCATGATATACAAGTTTAACCACATTGTACAATGAATAATTAATCAACTTTTTCATGAAAGTTTTGTTTGGTGTCATTTTCCAAAAAATCGATAAATAATAAATTGGGCTGACTTATGTGACCGTCGCATTACTAAAATTGACACTGACTTGTTTTCCGTGATATGACTTTTCTGAGAGAAAAAATCACATGTCACAATACTGTTGCTTTAAGGTACATCGAGGTTTGTTGTTATCGATATAGATCTCTATGAAATAACTGTAGACTAATGATCTACGACCACCGTTCTCTCTCAATAAAATATACCAATAATTTATTGGACAACCTGTAGAGTACAATGCATGTGACATGTAGCTATATCGATGATAGCGGCCTTTGGGCAAATGGCACCTTCAAAGGTGATGCACGAAAAGTATGCAACATCCCACTCGGCAAGGGTCGTCCATAGTACGTCGCATTTGGACGTGACGTTGAAAGGACGACCTTCTTTGGGTCCGTATGAAAGTTTTCCGGGCGTGCTTTTACGTCCCACTAAGCAAGGGTCGTACATAGAACATCACATTCGGACGTGACGTTTAGAGGACGACCTTCTTTGGGTCCGTTTGAAAGTTTTCCGGGTGTTGTTTTACGTCCCGGCGTCCGTAGAACGTAATTTGCATGTTGTATTCGGACGCGATGATGATGCTACGTATTTTCTATGTCCGCGACGAATAAGGACGTCCGGAAAACTTTCACACAGGGCAAAATAGGGCGACCCCTCAATGTGTGTGGACGTCTTTCCGAATGGGGTAGTTCACAGATGATATCATGGTTTAAAGTTATATAGATCGCTTTCCATAAGAGTAATGGATGAGATATTATTATGAATAAATGGCTCAGATAATAAGTTCTTGGTATTACCACACCCATCACTAAAAAGGCACGTTCATATGTGCAAGCAAAATTTCGAACGCAAAATTGCGATATCAGAAGTGCACCCCGCGACAAATTTTTGTAACATCAACGAAAAACAAAATAAACATTATGAAAAACAACAAAATGATTGTTTTAGAACATTACCTTTTGCAAAAAGGTGTTCACTTTTTCTAAACCGCATGAGCTATTTCCCTTATTCTAGCCAGCTTGGAGCCTAAAAGGAATACATTTGCGAAAACTAAAAAATAGCTAAAACATCTATAATATCTGGCAAATAACCATTTATTAGATAACTACAAGCACGTTTAATCAATTTAAAAATATTTATTCTCTCCACCCATTGCATTAATCATATTATCAAAAAAGGTATTGCTCAAATCTCCAAGCTTGTAAGTATTTTCTAAACACTTCCAAACCAGCTGGAATTTGGTGTGGATCAAACACCCTTTTTTTTGGGGGGGGGGAGGGGGGGGCAGCTCGTTAGATGCACGTCATGGCATTCTAAGGGGTCAACAATGTATATG
>LQRL01044257.1:25127-38803 GCA_001703475.1 Hydroides elegans
ATTCGCATTTTAACTATTATGATGGGCATTGACATGATCACATGATATAAATGCGTGAACAATAATCCGGAAGACTTAAACACGCCGATAAGCTAACATGTTACATTGGCTTGGAAACTGATAAACACATTTGAAAAAAAAAGAATGATAAATAATCATTTTTGTGTACAAATGCTAATATGGAAAATGGATAAATTCTCTAAATGATGCAAACAGAATAGACACGTTAAATAGTTTGAACGCGGTCGCAAATTATATTAAACATAAACAAAGATATGAGTGAGTTACAATTCGTCCTACATCGACGTCACCTTTCCGATAATGAGGCATTCTGCCGTTTATTAGTCGTGGGTTACATGCATAAAAGAGCCGATTTATGTCGAGCATACATATTCTTCATTATTGCGAATTCGACGTTTTGAGAGCGGTCTTTGTTTTATACTTTAAGCATTAAGCGGTTACATCATTTTAACTAGGTAGAAACAATCTGATAAAATCTTCAAATCGCATGTTCACTCAAAACCCAAACACAACTTACTACTTTGATACAAGGTATCAATTGTCAGCTACTATTTTGCTAGAAATAAAAGAAAACTTAATTATATTAACCATGGGTAAATTCTATGCCATGTTCCCGATATATTTTTCTCTATTCGTCAACCTTGCAAAACATATCAATGCCACACTCCTAAGAGCAATGACACTGATTAAAGTGCCTTTATATGATTACAGTGACACTGAGTACAGTAGAAAGAATATGATGGAGTCACGTGGTAACCGAAATTATAACACAACGTGAGCAATGAACAAGGTATACCGATAGACATGTCAATGTGACACAAATATTTTCAGACCTATTATAAGTGAAGAGCACCTCACGAGCTGTTCCCCCAAAAAGGTGTTCCCCAGCAAATTCCAGCTGGCTTGGAGATTTTGAGAAAATCCGTCCTAGCTTGGAGATTTTAGCAGTTTGGGGAACACCTTTTTCGATATTTTCTTAATTTTCGTAATAATTAGCGAGAAATATTAGTTCAAAATTGTTAAAACTTGCTTGCAATTGTCTAATAAACTGTTATTTGCAATATATTATAGGTAAGTTAGTTATATCCAACATTTCAAATTTCTCAAAAGGTGTTCCCTTTCTGCTCCAAACTGGCTAGGAAAGGAAAAACGCCCAGCTGGCTTGGAAAAAATGAAGAGCTTTTTGCAAAATATTGATGTTCAAAAAGCGTTATTTTGTTGTTGTTCGTAATTGTAATGGTGTATAAAGGTGATTTAACCACTTTTTGAAAAATGTGTCGTGGAGTGCCCTTCATAAGTTACAATGCCATTTGTTGTGGTGATGATTAGAATATTTTTGAGACTATCCAGATTAATCAAAGATCGACCCTTTTACAAAAGAACCATTTCGAACTCGTAGTTTTATTTAGAGGAGTTAAAATGCGTTGATGTATAAACAGTTGAATTCCAGCATATCTTAGAATAGTTTTTCTAAGTGACATTTGATATCATTATAAAAGCAAACAGCATGTTTTGCCCTGGAAAGATAAAACAATATATACTATACATTGCTCTATCCAATGCTGGCTTGTCGATACATAGAAACACCGTGATCAATTACTGTTATAACAAAAAATGTGTAATATAAAGTATAATTGTAAACATAGAATCATTGGTTGTTAAACTGTTAAAACGACGAATAAAGCCTGAGAAACATGATTAAAATTTAATGTGGGTTTAAAAATTGATCTTGATTATTCATGATGCGCTTAAGAGTTATTTTCATAGCAACCCTATATTCAAATGTACATCTAATCGTAAACTCTAAAACGTATATAGCTTAAACACACTCGTTTTTAAGTTTTCAACAAGGAACACATCAGAAAATGTCTTGTTAAGTAAAACGCTTTCCGTGTGACCAGGCCAATATAGATAGCTGGATGAATCTTGGATTCGTGACATTATAACATATGTTTTCCTGACGTTATAACCAGTAGAATGTTGGCCTAAACTTGGTTTAAACCGTCGCCTTTATGTTATGGTGCGTTCAGTGGCTCATTGCTGCTGCGTCTGCGGAATTTAATTTGATATAAAACATAGCAATCCCAGCAGAATTAGTACCGCTTGGATTGTTATGTTTTACACCAATTTAAATTTCGCAGACACAGACACAAAGAGCCGCTGAACACACCCTATTATGCTTCATAAACTTCACAAAGTGCTTTGCGTGGTCCAACACAGGGCAAATCAAACCAATCTCCATTATGAAAACCAGCGGTAACAACCACACAGTCCTCTCCTCCCATGTAGTTATTTGGCTCACTCAAGAATGAGTACCAGTTGCTGTAACCAGTGTTGTCGAGATTGCGTCCAGAATGGTCCCATTTGAAGACGCCTTCATTTTCAATGTCATTTGCGCCGATGAAAGGTCCTTTCACGGTGTCGATGATGGTGTGTGAAACGCCTATAAAATAACATATTTCAATATATTCTGTAAGTGTGTATAGGTTGACAAGGATATATTTGGAAATATATATAATAACGATGGACGTTTAGATACTGTCAATTATAAATTGTGGTTACTTCGGTTTTGTTTACCGAACAAATATGTATATTCATCGATAAGACATACAATGTAGATAACGCCTTAACTATCATCCATAATAATGTACTGAGTTAACTACGAATTTCATCAACATCTAAACAATCTGAAATGCTTATCTAAATGCATAACATGATTGTTTTATTGTTTATTTTTGATATCAATCCTTAACTAAACATTTCAATGCATCCCATACCATCTGCTAATGAATGCAGAAATTCATTTTCGCCTTCAGACTCGATTTCAGCCAGGAAACCGCCGGTCGCCATACAATATTGCCTTGCGTCTTGCCAACTCATCTCTGTATCGCTGATCCAATAACACGAACCCTGGGCACAATGCTGCCCGGGATAGATATGCTCTCCTGGGATAGCAGGCGGCAGGAAGGGCGTTGTCATGGGCGATTCAGTAGTTATGACATTTACGTCGAGTGTGGCTGAGTTATGTTCTGTGGACAGATACGCATACATGTCCTCTTTGGGTATAGTTGTTTTGGTAAAAAATAAAAAAGTATTCAAAAAACGTCGAATGGACGTTAAGTACTTTTAATTAATTTTAATTAATTGCAAAATATATGCTAGCAACATAGTTTATGACAAGATCCTTGACAAAAACCCTACAAGCGAGTTTAGAAAATGCCTAATGATATGCATTCTTACGGTCTATTTGTTTGAATTATTTTTTTTATCATAAAAATGAGGTTTTATTTCAGGACTCGGTTTTTGAGGGTGAATTTTTCAATTGAAATAACAACTTGCGTCCTTATTCAATATTAAGTGCATATAATTTTACCGCACTTAATCTTTAGCATCTTCAAATATATGTATTGCTCATACTTACCAATAACCTTCGTGATGTTCACAATTAAATCTCCATAATCAAGCTGATTTAGATTTTGATTTCCATCTGCATTTGCAAGACAAAAGCGACACCCAGCTTCATCGGTTATGTGAACTGCAATACAGTCAGATCTAAGTGTACAGTGCTTAAGGCAACTTATCCGTAGCATACTGGATTCGAACCCATGTCTAATTCCAAACGCACAATGGGCCAATGTTGCGTTTAAAGCGGGGGCCAGATCAGTTCTTGTCATGTCGGAGGCTAGTCTGTAGTCAGTTTCATTCCATGCGTTTATATCACAGTTTGCTTGCACATAATGATATAGTTCAATTAAAATGGTTATCCATATGGACAACTGAATTAATAATTTAGCCATGTGTTCAAATCAACCGTGTCCAAGATACGATTATGTTACTTATGTCATTTCTAAAGTAGATAAAAGTTCTAATTCGTCTGCGTCTTACTATGGTTATATACATTGTATTACAATGTGAAACATGAAAATGTGAACCAGTGTATATGCGTCTTATATCAAGGTAGGTTAGAATCAATACTTTACATTAACGAAAACGGAAACTTCACGTTTTTAGAAAAGTACATATCAATATCAAATAATGCATTTGCTGAACCGTTCAATGGATTTAATTATTCGTCAAATAGATGCATAATGTATCAGCTTTCATGATATGAGCAGCATAGCCCTTGATAAATTGATCATCACTCTAATTCATGACCCATCGTTCTATAATAATGCTGAATCCTGTAAAATAAATTATGTTCAATTTCATGAATTTCACAAATAAACAACATGGAACAAAAGGTCTAATGATGATTGATTCACCAATAACTATATCGTTTCCCATAACAATAGTTACAAAAGAGCAATTACGAGTCATTGTTATTCGCATCGTTGTTCCAAAAATGTTAATCACATAATTTCTTGAATCTAATTGATTTTTATTTTAAATTGAAATTCAAAAAATGTGTAAGTATTTATGTATGAACATACTCATCTGTCAATTAATTCATCTCCACGTTGAAGCTCATAGAAGTCTTTGTCATAATTTATTTCTGAGCAGAATTAGTATAGGATCAACACACATCCATAGTATCTAAATAGCGTTTAGAAGTTCGCATATACATTATCGAAGCAGTAAGCGAATTCGTAAGCGGCTCCAGGATATAATCTACGATTTGGGATATAGTTTGCAGTAGGACAGTTGGTTTGTGAATAGGGCATCTGGGCTCTACTCCCTGTTTTGGGCTTTACCTATCACGTGGCGTGCTGAATGACGTTGCATGCCATGGATCTCCATCCTCCCCTGTCTTGAGCGACTCGCTTGGCGTCCACAAAGGTGAGACCAGTGCATTGGATGATATTGTCGCTCCACTGCATTCTCTGTTTCCCTCTTTTCTCGTTTGCCCTCCAAGCCCCTCCATCAGGTCGCGCTGCAGAGAATCGTGCTACATGATGTGCCCATAAAACTTCCTAATTCAAACGGTGTCGGAAAATGTCATGCTCGTTCCTGCTAATCGTAACACCTCTTCGTTTGTGGCACGTCTTTTTCCAGCTTATTCTTAGCATTCACCGTCAGTGTCCACATTTTCAAAGGTTTCTGTGATATTTTGCTGATCTGATGGTATGTTGAGGGCACTAACGATTAGTTCTGGTAAATGTATATTCTTGTCACCCGGTTTGCTTACTTGCAATGCATTTAAAATCAATATGATAAATAATTTATATAATTTTTCTTATATTTGATAGATATATTTATCATATGAATAGAAATGTTTTGTTTCATTTCACTTTTTTATTATCTCAAATAGTTAAAGACGAAATTCATCATTATTTCAATACATTGTCACCGGGTGCACTGATTCTATATAAAATTCTATATAATTTATCCCAGAAAACCATTTGTTCATTTGATATTAAGAACACGGTGTATTTTAGATTATTAACAAAACAATCCAAAATATATTTATAATGAATACACTAAATGTATAAAACCTAGCTAAACAGCATCTCAAATTGTAAGAATCTACTCCATCCCTAAATGTGCGCAATGTTGGATTGGGCGCAGTTTTCGTGGCTATAAAATGGCCTAGTTCGCCATTCACTTTAAATGAAATGCCAACACAGGATACATTTAGAGATGGAGTAGCTTCTTGCAAATTAAAATGTAGTTGCAGCCACATTACAAACATTTCGTTAAGCGATAATATATATTCATTTTTAACAGTCGTTAATAAACAGTGATGTTCTATGCAAAACGTGAAGTAGTAGAATGATGGTTGTAAAAAATTGAAACAGAAAGTTTTGTTATTCTATTTGGATAAGTTTTAATTCGTTGAGTAGAAACTCGACCAGGTCACTTCAGTCTTATATCATAATTATCATATACCATTATATAAAAACAACATGATTATGTTGACAGTCTTTCCAGAGTTTTTTTCTGCCCTAACCCAATCGTCTCACATTGCTTGCAGTGCTTCGCAGATCACTTTGCGCGGTCCTGCACACGGTACATCGAACCATACCCCGTTAGAACTGCCAGCAGACAAAATGGCACAGTCCTCTCCTAGGTAATCATTGGGTTCATTAAGGCCGAATTCGACGCCCCAGTTAGTGAAGCTAGTGCCCAGATCGAGTCCAGAATGATCCCATTGGAATTCACCTTCCTCGACGATATCATTTGCGCCAATGAATGGTCCTTTGACGCCGCTAAGTATGGTGTGCTCGAGTACTGTATATGAAAATTTAGTGTGTGTTATGCGAGAGATGAGTGTTTTCTTACCTATTCCGAAAGTCACACATTTTACTTCTTCATATTTTATACGGTTAAGATTTAGGAATTCAAAAACGTTTGATATTCTCATAACCTTCATTGCAGTGATAATATCAGCCTTGGAATTCTTATTAACCAAATAAACAACTTTTAGGTAGAGTGGTTTCTCAATTAATGGACACTTCCAATTTGACTCATATAATGACTACCCTCCTATTTAACCATTGGGTGCGTTTCTTTTTGTTCAGAAGTTTCAGAAGTTTAAGAAGTTTAAGAAACTTAAGACAAAAAAGCGTTTCTTTTTGTTCAGAAGTTTAAGAAGTTTAAGAACTTTCAGACAAATTGTAAGACAACTTAGAGTTGTCTTAAATTTCTTAATTTAGTCACGTGACGCAATGTTTTGATTTTTTGATTTGGTTTTATTTAAAAATGTTGTGTTTTGTTGTTTATAAATGGTGATTTTGTGACCTTGTATATTCCGAAAAACTATTTAACAAATTTAATAATTGTTTGAACACTATTTTGTACAAACAATGTAGAAAAAGTGATGAATTGACCTTGACCTTAAAAATTCAGAACTTTCAGACACAATACGTTTCTTTTTACACTCTGTCTGAAGTTTCTTAAGTTTCTTAAACTTCTGAAACTTCTGAACAAAAAGAAACGCACCCAATGTGAATATGTTCAAGGACAGTGTTTTGAAACATAAATTAAGATATATCAATATTGATTCCCCTTTCATTAATCTTTTACCGCTAGACTTGTTCTAGTCGCAACTAGACTACATAAATGACCATGTGCAATGGGCTGTGTTTAAAGTTATAAAGTCTATACTCTATAGACTCTGTAGTGAAAAATATGAGCTTAATAAAACTGATTCATCTTTTCCACTATTACCAAAAACATGCAAAATCAAAAACATGGCTCTGTAGTCCGATTTGAGTAAAATAACGACAAGTGTCCGTTTTTGGAAAAAAAATCATTTTTTTTTTCAAATACAATGCTTCAAATTAACCGCACATTCTAATCGCAAAGAATTTAATAGTTTGGTGCTAAGAAACTTAAAGTCAAATAATGAAGTTACCTCGAGACAAACAATCATTTAGATTGACATAAAAATGACTGGTCTTTTCAAAGTCAAAATTTCGTAAAAAGTGTCCATAAATTGAAAAAGGACTCTATCTGTGCGTTGAAAAAAAATCAGGGACCAATATTATAACAATACAACAAATAAAACATTAAAAGTTAGGGCTAACTATTTCATCACCAATCCGCCTCTCAAACGAAATCCAAATAATTAGGTATATCTTGTTGTTAGAAGAATTCGTTAGAACAGCTGTCAAAATAATTTTGAAACACCAGGAAAAATATTTATAGTTGTAGAAACATGTGTTTATATAAAATTACTTCAGGATATTTTCTTAAGATATTAAGAATCATTATTGATCCACTTGAAGTTTCAAAGCAATTTACCTGAAGCCAACGAATACAGAAAGGCATTTTCCTCAATCGAGTTGACTTCGACCAAAAAGCCCCCCGTCGCTATACAATATTGCCTTGCTTCTTGCCAACTCATCTCTGTATCACTGATCCAATAACACGAACCATGACTGCAATGACGTGAAGTCTCAATATATGGTTCTGTAGAACCTTGCATAGAGGTTGGCATTTCTTCAGTAACACTTGGATATGCGTCATGGGTGTACGAGGTATTATGTTCTGCAAGACAAGATCAATTTAGGATTTCGAATGTACATTATAAAACGCACTGATTTGTTATCAAGAAACATACATGTAGGTTTATTTTCAAGCTAAACGTGAAAATTAATGAATAAAAGTCATAGAAAATGTTGAAAACGACATTAACTATCCACCATTTATAATACAAGCCTTCAACTCGTTATGATTGTGCATGATTAACGGGAATTTATCATAAAAACAACTTAACTTTGAATAAAACCGGATTTTCGTTTCTAACTGTATTGAAAATTCGTATTGCTGCATTATTATGTGTAACCAGTTTATCTATATACATCTAGAGCACTCCTTACTTACCAATTAATCTGGTGAAATTTACCAATATATTTCGATAATCCAGTTGATCAATATTTTGATTTCCACCTCCAATCGCAAGACAGAACCTACAATAATAGTCATCAGCTCTATAAACGGCTACACAATCAGATCGTAATGTGCAATGCTTAAGGGAACTTGTCGGTACACTGCTTGGTTCAAATTCATGTCTCAATCCAAAAATGCAATTAGATAAAGTGCCGTTTAATGCAGATTCCAAATCAGTCAATACAATTCTAGATGCAAGCTCGTAATCTGTTTCGTTCCATGTGTTTATGTCGCAGAATTCTGCTCGCAAGTAATACAATGAGCATATCATAATAATCATCACCAAATACTCAGTTTGCCGCACCAGTAGCGTTGCCATGAGTTAAAGCTATTCGTATAATGATACAATTTATTTACAAATTTGTATCTTTTAGCAAATTCTTAAGCATCATTCTGACACATTCAACTGACACTGAATTCAAGTTCATAATATTCTTTGAAGTATAAGTAAACATGAAGGTTGGAACTGTAGCCATATTTACATAAAGAGTTGCTGTCGCAATCGACGACTTTATATTACCCATTCAGGATGATAAAAGGATTTTTTGAAGACTAAATATCAATATCAACTAATGCGTTTCCTGAGCATTTCAATAGGTTAAATTATCTGTCAATTAGACGGTATTTCCTAACAGCTTTTTAAGCTCCAGGATGTTCACTATTCTTCAATAGATCCCAATGTCGATATTATGTCAGTAAAAACATGGCTCATCGATGCATATAACAATGCAATTTTAAAGGTAAAAAAATTAAGTTTATTTTTCATTTTTATTGAATTTCGAAAAACAGTGAAACCCCGTTAACTCGAAGGGCTCGGGGATTCAGATTTACTTCGATTTAATCGAGAATTCGAGTTAACCGTGTTTAGTAGGTTTCAACTTCGAACGGACAATTAAAGTATAACTGAATTTAGGGGCCCTACCACTAATCCACTCACGCAAATCTGATGTTAATACATGTTTCTCTTTGAACTTTCTTGAAAACTTCATTAAAATATTGACGTTTTTTGTATAAATAGCCACTTATAGACAAATATAAACCAATTTTGTGAGAGGAAATTTACTCCGAGTTAAACAACTTTATAAGACTTAAAAAAGTAACATATATCGGGACTTCAAAATCACTTCGAGTCGACCGGTAATTCCAGTTAACCGTGTTCGATTTAACGAGGTTCTACTGTATTTATATTTGGTTATATCAAAAACCGTGTTTTAATGAATGTGTTTGATAGGAATCCTTTGGAGCCTTTTTTCTATTGAGTGCGCTGTATTATGACTCTTTTTCCCCACACCATCTGAATAATGTGGGTGGAATACGTGAGCATGAGGGGCAAATTTTAAGGTTTATTGTTTTAAACATTAATTTTGATAGCTTTTCTCTCTTATTTTATGAAATCTTATTAGAACATGTTATCAAATAGTTTTAGCCGTGGCAGAGCTTAGTTTTTATTGTTTCTTCCCAGACGACCAATTAAAGCTAATAACACCGTTCTCAAACAATTTGATATCAAAAATATGTTAAGAATCTTTTTGTAGTATGTATATTTTTTTTTGTCCAACTTAATCATTTTACGTTGCTCCCAGCAATTCGCATATCACTTTACGAGGTCCTTCACATTGTTTACAAACCATTTCCCGGTACCATAAGAACCAACAGACAAAACCGCACAGTCTGCAATGCCATCATAGTCATTGGGCTCATTCAGAAATGATTGCCAGTTGGTGTAGATATTTTCATCGAGACCTCGCCCGATATGGTCCCATTTGAATTCACCTTCTTCTGCAATGTCATTTGCTCCAATGAATGCTCCTTCTAAGGTTGAAATCGTAGTGTGCTTCACTTCTACAAAATAACAAATTTCTTAATTACATGTCAACGTAAATTGGTCTTTTTTACTGAGTTATTAACTCATACAGTTTAGTTACTGATACTTATATATGTCACCAATAAATGTTAAAAGTTTGAGTAATGAAGTTCTGCGTGTTCATTTACGGATTTCATCCATGAATATTTTAGAATTCAAGAATGCAGATTGACAAAATCTTAGGAACTCGTTTTTGAAGTTAATTTAGAGAAAAGTTGTTACAAATTACAACAAATGACATTTTTAAATTTGAGTTGAATACAATCATATACTCAGTCTTATAATTTTTACCGTTATAACTGGAAAATGAAAACCAAACTGAGTGATATATTTTTTTCTGAGTGATAAGGTACTGAATTCATGCATATATTTTTATTCAAGTAGGCAGAACGATTAAGAAAAAATTAATTGCAGTTCAATATAATCATATCCACACTTTTAAAATATTTTCGGAGCGTTTTTAGATCTTTATTAATTAAATCCTGAAATTTCAAAGATTTTAAATTTTATCTAGAATTCGTTTCTCAAAGAAAGAACGATTATTTATATCTCGTCATGTAATAGCATTTTGATCATTTGCTTTTGAACCACAAAAAAAACATTTTATGACAACTTACGATATGTTTATATTATGAGTTAAGATTCAGTAATACAAATCATCAGGCTAACAATTATTGTTATGCATGATTTAAAACAACTTTCATAGTTAACGCGCAGAATATAAAAAAAAAGACTCCACACGCATTTACCTGAAGCCAAAGATAAAAGAAAGTAGTTCTGCCCTTCAGCGTTTATTTCCACCATAAAGCCTCCAGTTGTTATACAATATTACCTTGCTTCCAACCAAATCATCTCTGTATCGCTTATCTAAAAGCAGGAAACAAGGCTACAACTCTGTTCGGGTCTGGTTGGAATATATGGCCCTGTTGGGGTCAACAACGGTGTTGTCTTTTCTTCCCCAGTGATTCTTGGAGTAACGGCATGCGTAGTCGAGGCATTGTTTTTCTGTTATGAGAATATATATTTTGAATGATCATGATAAGATAATTATTGAGTTATTATTTATTTTTATCATTGTGTTGTTTTATGATACTGTATACGGTTAAGGGTGATTCGTTATAAAGGTGCATCAACGTCCAACAATTCCACCGTGCACATTTGTATCTGGATAAAAAAATTTGTGTTACGTTTTGTAAATCACATCATGCACAGACTTCTGCTTCGATATATTTTTTGAAGCTGTCTAACGTACCAATCACCCTTGTAACATTCACAAAAATATCTCCATAATTTAGCTGTTCGAGATCTTGATATCCATCTGAATTGGTCAGACAAAACCGACATTCAGCTTCACCAGTTTTGTAAGCTGCCACGCAATCAGATTTTAGTGTGCAATGCTTCAGGCAAGTTGATTGCAACATGCTTGGTTCAAATTGATGTCTTAATCCAAAATTGCAGTTGGATAAAGTATCGTTTAAAGCGGAGGTGAAATCAGTTTCAGCAATTAAAGACGCAAGCCCATAGTCTGTTATATTCCATGTTTTTATATCGCAGAATGATTGTACAGAATGATATGATGGAATTATAATTGTCATCAATGAGATCATATTTTGTCGCACCAGCTGCGTTTTCATGCTTAGCATTCGATAGCATTCATGATCCTATTCCAGGCGCGGATTTAGAGGGGGCGCACCCGGCGCACACCCCCCTGTTCGCTCTTATATGTTATACCAAAAAAATAAATTTGCGCCCCCCCCCCGTTCGGTCTGATATTTTTTTCTTTTTGCGCCCCCGGGTTCAATATTTCCTGGATCCGTGCCTGTATTCATTCGTAAATTAATATATTCGAGAAAATTATAATGGTTACAACTGAACATTTTTTAACGCATTTGAGCGGTTGCCATGAGAAAATGCCATTCAAAATCTAATTAGTTTTCCAAATCAACACAGATGACTTAATGAGAATACAATCCATCGCACTATGGTCATAAAACTATATATAAATGTGTCAGATAGAAAAATACTTAACGATTGTTATATAGGAAATATGTCAAAATCGAATATTTTAAAGTACTTATTCCGGACGCTAAATGGGGTTTAATTGTTTGTAGAAATCATTTAAAATAAAATATAGAATTTCTTGCAATTTGATGGGCTGAATTGCTCACCAAATATATGCATGGCGTGACCGGTCTTAAGGCACCTTGATATTGAATCATAATCAGCATACCAATATTACGCAAATGAACGCATGCCACCTTGTTATATAAAAAATGTTTAAATTAAATAAGCGTTTTCCTTGGCGTCAAAATGATATCCGAATCTGCGATTTTTTGGGTTTTATTAAATGTGTTGATGTCACGAAAGTCACTTATACCTAATGATACTTGTAAATTATAATTGAATTATAATTAGAAATAAGCATGCACTGTGTTGCACCAGTAGTATTACCATTCGTAAAAAGCATTTGCGTAAGAATATGATTGATAAAAATGAGTGTTTATTTGAGTAAATTATGATTGTTTTCACTGAATTTGTATTTTGTTGCACCTGTGTGGATACTGTTAGCTTTAAGACAGGTTGTTATACTTTTATTGTTTCAAAGGTGGTGAATAGTCTATTAGTTTCTGTTATGTTAAGTATAGGCGATCTCGCAAATCTAACAATCTAGAATGAAATTGACGAGTATCGTGTCTGTCTTACCGAAGGGCTAACAAACTTTGATTTTGATTATTAATCAATGTGTATCTGAACAAAAAATGTTATATATATATTATTATGTTGTCGTTTACGTTGATAAACCGTTGATAAATGATTCACGTCTTTGACACACGCGTTACATTAAATACCAGAATAACGTGTATTTGAAGCTTAGATGAGAAACCAGTCGTAATTACACTGCGTAAAAAAAGCGGTATGATATTAAGAAAGTGCACTCTGTTCAATTCGTTTAACTGGACTTTGAATTCAAAATTAAACATCAATATCAACTAATGCGTTTCCTGAGCATTTCAATAGGTTTAATTATATATCAATTATACCTCAATGCATATAATTATACAATGTAAGGATAAAAAATAAAGTTTTTCTTTCAAATGTGTTATTTTGAAATATTTATATTTGGCAATAGTAGACACCTAGTTTTAATTATTTGTTTGGTAGGAAATATTTCTTTGATTGCGCAAACTTTATTGTGTCTCTTTATCCCTACTTTTGAATAATCAAAACATGTGGTATAGAACACATGAGGAAGGGCAAAGGCGAATTGGGTGCTATTTATCGAAGTGTTTGATATAATATGAATTTTAAAGCAACCTCCATTGGTGGTAATTGCAGTGCATCAAATTAATATGTTTTGCAAATCTATGGAATTCAAATATATATATTGTAAAACTATTGTGTTTTATTCTATTATTAAATAACAACATTATAATTGAATAGGTTTTAGCCAAGAGTCGAA
>LQRL01044301.1:6516-35373 GCA_001703475.1 Hydroides elegans
GAGCCAAGCGGGGCCGTCTATCACATTTGCTCTGCTGTAATTCGCATATGGATACCACTATTTGTTTAGAATGATTTATTTTCATATGATATCTTTACAAGAAATATAAAAATTATGTTATCAAACATTGAAACGACACAGTTCTTAAAGAAACAATACATATGTTATTGCAGCCGGGTGGCGGATCGAGATAAAAAATACCGGGGCGGCAATTTAAAGTTTATAGCATCCAAATATGGGGCGCCAATTCAGTGTTAATCAAAGAGCCGCGTTTGCTCTATGAAAATCAACAAATTTTATTATGGTACAAAAACACAGTTTAACTACTATTTGCAACCTATTTTATGTTAATTTAAGCAAACCTATATTGGTGTAAGATATAAATCATTGCTATGCTTTTGATAGTAGCAAAATGACTTTAACAGGTGGTCATGGCCTATTGTACAAAAGTGATACATGTGTATATACAAAAACATAATTATGGATAATAACCGCAAAATTGACCATTTTGACAATTTATGTTAAAAACGACATAATTCGCTGTTGCAAATTAAGACACCTCAGCGATATTATTCCGACGTACAAAACATCGTACAACGTGTTCTTGAAAACGTTTATATCCAAACATTATAACTCGATTCGATTATGCCATTAGACGTCTCGCCGATTGGGGTTTGCTCATTCATACTCATTTTTTCGGTGACAGTTGGGTTGTTGTCGATTCAGATTATACAGCACATGCAATCATTATATCTCTTGATAGAAAATATCGTATACACGTCTGTGACACCCATATTGTGTTTGTATTTGTGTAATTGAACATTGCTGAAAATAAAACTGGCATATGGTTCGCGAATGGTATGCATCAACTTATGGTTTATCTTTAAAGTAAGAAGTCCGTTGGTGTTCGAGAATTAAGAAATACCTCTTTAAAATGATTGTCTATTTCATTTTATTCGACTATTTTTCTTTCAGTATGAGCTATACCATCCTCATTACTCAAGCAAATTACGCTATTGTTTATGATTTTAAAAAGAATTTCACAAGAGGTGTTCCGCTCTCTCAAAGAAATGTAGAGTAGTTTTATTTTAAGATGTTGAAGACAGTTTTAATGTGTTGAGGAGCACCGTTTGTTGCGACCAGCTCTCGAGTGGTAGTATTCCCCAATACAAATTCTGATGGCCAGTTGCAATTCACGGTGTTAGCAAAAAGCCGGGGCTGGAATGAATTCTGGAATATTAGGGAAATGTGTTTTTCACATCAGTTGGTCTATGTTCATACACATTTACTCGTGGGCACTATTAATAGTAATGAGCTTAACAATAATCATGGTTAAAATATCCGTTTTATTGCAACTGGAAGGAAAATAAAGTAGCGCTCAGTATACCATTGGGCTCAGTATACCATTGGATATCCATCGGTAAATCATCGTCTTGAATATAGCAAAACAATAATTGAATCAATTAGATATTCCGATTCAATGCAAAATTATTGTATGTATTTATCTATTAAAAACAAAAATGTGTGTATCTGATGTCTTACCTTTCGTCGCTGCATGCACAATGAAAATTAATTCAATTATCCATAATTGGTTCATTTTCATTTTTTTTATATTAAACATATATGACCCTCTATGATACACCTTTCATGAGTTCCATCAATGATATAAAGAATCAGGTCCGTCTTATCATATAGTTGCGTGTCTACTAATAATACCTTCTGTTTCAACTACAATAACTGCAGACAGCAATCAGATAAATCACAATCGGTGCCAATTTCTTGATGTCCCATCATGAGAAAAGTTGGGCAGCACCCCACGTGTAAATACCAAAAAGTGCAAAATTATGGACATACGTTTAATATATTCAAATATAACTCTGGTGTCCATGGAAAAAGGACGTAACTACATTTTTGTCAAAATCATGTGACTAGAAATCCCCCTCATATCAGCCATAAAAATAAAGTCAAACATTTAATTAGTTTAATTTAATTGAGTTGTATTGCACTTTAGAGTTAAGGTTCGTTTACCGGGAACAAGCTGAAAAAAGCTCGAAAGCCTGTTTGTTATGTTTTTTATACCAATTTCACTCCAAGAAAAAAAGCGCAAAATCCAAACACACAAATTATGCGCTTTTTTCTTGGAGTGAAATTGGTATAAAACATAACAGACGGGCTTTCGAGAAATTTAGAAAACACAGTCTGATTGTCACAAAATTATTACATTTTTCGCATTTATTTTACTACGATATACTTATAAACAATCATACATTAGGTATAAAATGTATTTTATTGACTTTAATAATGACGTTAACTTATTATAATAAAATATCTATTGTAGCCTACATTCTAGAATTACTTCCATTTTACGCAGTTTCATCAAAATATCAGTTACGACCTTTTTCCATTGGACACCAGAACTGATTATTTCATCGTTCCGCGATAATTATTAGAAGCGTTTTGAAAAGTGAATTGGAAATTATAACGTTCTGTGCAAATAATTCAGCCTGACATTATTTGTTAATAAATAGCAAATGTGAAGGAAATCCTCCTACAAGAATTTATCATGTATAATTGTTCAAAAATATTTTGTTATGGTTTCAATTTATTTTTCATGTTGTTTGACTGATGATGAACGAATTGTTAGAAGCTGAATATATTTGTAAATAATACAACGTATACCTAGCACATCAGACATCAAATTCAAATGCACTTTTGTGGCATTCATATAAAAGAAAACCTGTTTTTTATGTAGCAAAACTGAATATGTGAAAAAAAAGTTCAACGGGTGCAGCTGAATAAGATTATATGTCAAAGAATACATCATCCGTCAAACTAGGATCGGTGGTCTGTGCAACTTCTTTAATATTTATTGCTCACACCAAGGACGGAATGTTGGAAGGATCGGTACGTTAAATTACTTTTGAAATGATTTGGTATTATGTCTATTCTATTAAATATGAAAATGACTTAAGCATGAATAGCTAAAAGAATCGATATTCGTTGCTATTTAATTTTGTCATTTCTATCAATACATGCAAAGAGAAGATGGTATATATGCAGTGGTTTCTGATAATTATCACACATATCAGACAATCCATCTGCTACAATTGTCTGGCCTCTGCTGTGTCGCATTGTAAAATGAGCATTATCATATAAAACACATAATATTTCATTTAGTTTGATCACCAAATATTTGTTATATAAGAGTGACATCATGATAAGTAATTTAAAAGATAACAAACATTGCACACGAATTTAAATTGAAGTGTCTTAAATATATAATCTCAGTACAACCCATTGCAATGATAAATCTTTTGATAATGATAATCTTTTCGTGTTCGTGTGTTATAATATATCTTTTTTTAAAGAAGGCGATGTAACTCTGAAATATGAATATTTTGTTGAACGACGAAAGTCAAACATAAAGTGTTGAAATAGCTTATTTTGAAGGTCACCTTACGACACATTTTTCAAAAAAAGTTGTTAAATCACCGTAAAACAACTTTACAAAAACGAAAAACAACATAAAACTCCTCTTTGAACATTAACATTTTGCAAAAATGGGTTCACTATTTCCAAGCCAGCTAAGCTGTTTCTCCTTTTCTAGCCAGCTTGGAGCAGAAAAGAAACACCTTTTGAGATTATTAAACAGCTGAATATAACTTAATCCCCAATAATTTATAGCAAATTATAAGAAAATTGTAAGCAATTACGACCAATCTGCAATTAATTATTCCTATTAATTAACACAAAATAAAGAAATTATAAAAAGGTGTTCCTCAAACTGCAAAAATCTCCAAGCTAGAACAAATTTCCTCAAAATCACGAAAATCTTCGAAAATTAAAATTGATTAAAATTTACATTACTTACATTAATAGCTAAAAACACAAAAACAAAGTGAAAACAAACGCAACTGAACATTAGTATGATTATTGATCTTGCTATTGGTGAATAACCTCTTATAAATATAACATCAAGTACTATTATAACATCAAGTTTATTAATATTTTTATGGATGGAAATATGCAACATCAAGTAAGCAAAAGCGCTATACTGCTAAATAGAATTAAGTTTTAGCTAATAGTTTTTTTATCTTACACATGTTATCTTTTTAAATTTGCACAATTGTTGGAGAAATGTATATGTTTTTAGGGGAAAACATCTAAAACCTTGAGGTATTGCTCTAAATTGGTGCACACTTGGGAAGATTTCTAGAATCTTAGAAAATATCGGAGTTTCATTGAAAAACTGCACATACGGTTTTTTTTTATTTGGCTTCAAATTTTGGAAAAAAAATGTCTCCATATATTCCAATGTACATTATTATTATGATGTTTGCACTTAAAATTCAATTTTCGCAGATTAAGGTATAATTAAACAAACATTAATGCTCTTGGTTCACAGCTTTTTAGGCTAAGTCCAATCGAAAATGCCTAATTTTCGTAGAATTTACACCTATTTGTGCAAGGCAGAATACAAAATAAAATAAATGTATATTGCACCCTCAAATTATGAACGCATTTTGATAAAATTCGACTTGATGGGCTTTCCATTTTTTTTAAATTAACTTTTGTCCCGAAAATTTAACCCATTGAGAATTATAACACGAGATCAAAGGGTGGATAGAATCTCTACAGTCTACTCTTAAATATTTCATAAAAATGATTGAATTAAGGACAAATACAGTCCGGTATGATAGACAACCCTTAGTCAAAGTTGACTTAATTGAAGTTGTTTTTTTGTCTGGGCCTTTTGCCTTCTGCTACTACTAAGGGTGACATATATATTGGAAACCGCATCTTGTGTCATTCTAAAAATATAGATGTATATAAACTAAAATAGCAAAAAATATATAAATATATAGATAGGTTTTTAGGTAACTTTCATCAGAAAAAAACACATTTGCTTTAAATCACAATTTGACTTCACCTCGTTTTACGGTTAATTCAGAAAAACTATGTACAAGTCTGATTCATGCTATAAAATGAAAGGATAGAACATATTTGACTAATTCGATATTACCTGGGGTGTAACTCTGACAAACCACCGTGTATTCATGATACTCTTCACAAACAGTCTGATCGAATTCGTATGTCCCTTGTAGCGAGATTCGCATGAATGCACACATGACTGTATCTTGATCAGAGGGGCTTCCACCGACCACCCACGGTGCCCATGTGGGTAGAGTGCCGTCGGTCCATATAAAAGGACCAACACGTGGTTTTCGAAGTCCAATGTAAAGCTGTGAGTCGAACCTAACACATAAAACGGAACGGTTTAAGTTCCATTTTTCCGGTTAGAACATAGCTCGTTTGCTGCAAATTTAGAGAATTTAATTCTGGGGTGCACAATGACGACCCTGGAACCCAAGTCGATATCCCTCTTAAGCCAATTAATTTTGAAAGAACCTGACATAAATGGTCAAATTCTTTCGGGAAAAGTGTCAAATATTGGTCCCAAAATCAAACATATGTCAAAGGAAAAAGGGAGAACAGGGTAATCTATGCACAAAAATCAAGGAAAAATCCTGAAAAAAAAATCATTTTTATTATTTTTGATATGCTTATAATTTAATGATAAGTACGAAAATTGGCAAAAAAGCCCGCGTTTTAGAAGATGTATATGCTGCAAAGAAAATAAAGGAAATAATGAGGTTCAAACAGTTCTCAGGACAATACGTTGACTATGATATTTACTAAGAAAATATATCGCCTTTGACTTGAACTTTAACTGTTATTGCCAGTTATATTGAATTTACGTTGTATTTATCATTGGTGTCTCAATATTTGATCAAAGTCACGATATTTATCTATAAATTTAACGATTAATTCTATTGATTGTTATGAAAGCAGCGATGTTGATTCGTGTTTAAGGTCTAACCCGACAGGTTCATTAACGATACATCAAGAAATTAAATCAACATTTATTTGATCAAACTTTTTTAAAATGTTGATATCACTTAGCAATATACATATTGAGTGTGTTGGATTATCTTATAAAATTTTCCTAAAGTTAGCAAATTCATTACAATTATAGCAGAGAACCCTTTATATGATAGCATCTGAATTCTTACCCAACAATTGCGCGAATGTTATCTGCCTCGTTCTCACTTTTGGGCATAGCCAACCATTTATTCTCGGCCTCACATAACTGTTTGGCCCAATACCAGTCAAGTCGCATGTCGTTGATCACACTTAGTGGTTCATTACCTTTTTTCAGATGAAAAATAGACATCCGGGGGCATACAAATCAAAACATTTATAAAACAACTAATAAACGTACAGCTTATTTGTGGGGGAAGCGGCATAGGGGAAGCGGCAAGCGGCAATATACCAAAATGTTTTACACAACTAGCGACAAAGCGCAGTTATGTTTATATTATGAGCACAAACCAAAACGACTTTGTTGTTTATAGAACTGTAATATATGACGATCGAATTGACGAACAGCATGGGCGCTAGCGACATAGGCATTAGTCGAAAATAGGTTGAAGGCGTGGTGTTTCCCAGTCGAAGTAGGATGCCGCGGTCTCCTAGCACAGTCTGTGTGGAGAACTCTCGGGTTGCTCGGCATAACCGGCAAAGAAAGAAAAAACATCATAGGTAGACCGGGTGCAAGCAGAAAAGGCGTCCCTGTGGATTTCCCTGTGGATTTCCCTGTGGATTTGCAAGAGGATCAGCATAAGAGGCCCGCCGCTTCCAAGCGGGATCTGATCGACCCCACTGGCCCACTTCTAGAGGTCATCGATGTAAGGGCTGAAATGACCGTTGAAGGAAGAGTCATCCTTATGATGGGACCGGCGAAATGCGACTTGACGTCGTTAAAGGTAGCATTACCGCTTGCCGCTTCATGTGTGAACAGGGCCGTTTTACATATTCTGCCATGATCAAACATATAATCTTATATCAATCTAGATTAATCATATAGGATCTAAATATATATAACCTTACTACTGATCTATGTAATATATGGGAGTATTGCTTATGACAATAATCAGAAGTATATAAACAGAAACTCAAGTAGGCGTTCGTAAAATAATGTATATGATTGCTTGCCGATTGATTTAACATGCTGATTGACATCCATTTAATATACATTTATGAAGGTTTTATTTCTAATAATAAAGCAGTTCTTTCAAATTTTATTTAGTTCTATTAGCAAAATTGGTATGATGAATCAATAGACATTTGTTGATTAACAATTGGCAAGAATATTTTTGTAAGATTTCAGTCAATGACAGTCCCGATGCCATATTTTTACTTTTTTCCCATTTTTACGATATAGTGTAAAATTTAACACCAATAAAATATTTTTCATGAATAATTTATTTACATTTTACCCCCAATGTACTAAAATAATATATTTTGTTATTTACTTACTGTTTTAAATCAGCAACGATTCTGATAAAGCTATTGAATACCATACTAAATACTTGATAAATAAACGCCATCATTTTCTCAAAGACGTTTATTATTTAGTCATATTTATGAAGGACATAGTGCCATATACCTGTTTCGCAGTTCACACCAAAGTATCCTTCATAACATATACAGAGATGGCAGTTTATATGGTCGGTAATGCAAATTCCGTGTTGACCGCATGTAGTTGAAAAGTAAGCTTCGACGTCTTTTATTATTCATAGCAAGATTGCAACATAGCAGGGATCATGAAACAACGCGAAGATCATAAAAAATGACAACATTATGCATATGGCAAATATCTGATTCATATAGCAATATAATGATTCATTTAGCAAATATGATTATTCATGTAGCAAATATCATGATTCATATAGCAAATATTATGAAACATAGAGTACATATCATGATATATATAGCAGATATCATGAAAGAAAGCAAAGATCATGAAAAAAATACCGTGATTCGTGGCAAATATAATTGCAATATCATAAAATGACATGATAATCTAATCAGATTAATAATTTCATATATTTATTGGATATATTCCTATGTAGCATATATAAGTATAGGGAACTCAGGGTGATTGCCAGATTTAAGGTACGCTCGTCACAGTTATTGCGCAAACATATGTTTGCTTAAGTAATGTAAAACAATTTTGCATCACAGTTTAAAATGCAAAATGCCTTACATGAACGAATTGATACATTATATGTACATTTATTCAATTTGAATCATGACATTTATTATATTACTTGACATTATAGATTATACTCACATAAGAACGAGCTATTTTCGTTCTCAATCACGTTGGTGCCACTGTTATGATCAAGAATTAGCTCGCATATTTGATCAAAGAAATTTGCGCCAATACAGCTAAATGTGTTTGAGCATTGTACACTGCATTCAGACATACTGATTGTTTTCATTATTATTATAGTACCATGTTCCAATTTCGTGTTGGGAAGCACATTATATAATGCAACTTTAGTTTCAGATGCAATATGTGCAATGAGGCCTAACCATATTGCTATCATTGGTTTCATAGCTGTAACATAACGTTCAACAAACACTTACGACGCTGTTGATAAACGCCGGTATAATCTCTTAATCCTCGAGCCACTTAACATTAATGTGTGTCATCAAAATCAATGCGAGCTCCTTTTCACGAAATGCGTTCTAGAAAATTCAATGTGACGTTACAATTTAAAAAAAAACTGGCTTGGCATTAAATAACCGTTTTATTAGTTCTGGTTATATTATAAATACCAGCAAGTGCCCATCTGTAATGGACTAAAAGTGTCTTAGCGTGCTGAATCATATTTTGTTAAAATTGTTTCTTTCACGTATCAGTAATATTCATTTTGATTATCTAGAGAACAACAATGATTCTGCATTAAGCGGATTAAAAATACATAAAAGAGTAATAAAATAGAATCGATTATGTTTTATTTGATTTGGTTAACACAGAGGCTTTTACCTCACTCAACAAATATGCAATAATAAAAAAATAATTTAAAATACCATTGACTTTGTAATAACTAATAATGGGTTATATTATTTGTTATTGTATGTATAGTTAACGGGTACATGATCTCATTGTAGACGTAGATAGAATATCATTTAACATGATCTTAACAGATTCAATCCATTTATTTATCGACAGAAACCTCCAAAGAACCGTATTTTTCAAATTTGTTTTGAAGATGGTATTTGCACTTTTTTAAAATTTCATGCAATAAAGGGTGTCCTATATGGGTGATTGCTCATTATGTAATCAAATTTATTTTAAATTCATTGTAGAGGCATTGTTTTACATTCGCTCAATATAGATAATTTAACATACAATCGAGCACTTTTTTCCAGCAGTTACTTAGTTTCTAGTCATAATTTCATTGTTATTCTATTGCATAAAATCTTAACTCGATGTGCTTGCGTATCATTCCGATGCTACTTTTTTAATTTCATAGGCTTTTTGCCACATCCACTGATCATTTCCTGATTGACACTCCTACATTGCAATAACGGGTCAAGCCCAGTACTATGTAAAGGATCCTTGGTGACGGATTTGATTCGCTACAAGATATTTCAGGCATTTCTCAATAGTCGTTGGGTTGATGATGGCTATGTGCCTTAAATAATATGATTAAATGATGGTAAATCACAGAGATGCATCATCTCAAACTGAGGCAATGCATACAAAATAGGGCAGAATTATGACATTTTACGCCTATTGATGATAAATGATGACACTATTTTTTGTTCAGACCGTTTGAAAATATGATAACAAATCTCAGATTATATGTGTATCATATTCACTATTCAGTCGCTGTCACAAGCAATATAATGGGGGTGAATCAATTTTCGATGATATATTTTCCCGAGTCTAATTGTTATATATGTTAAAGTCAAATCGTAGTAAATATTACCATTTCGTCAAATGATAGAATATATCGAATATGAAATATGTTTAACGGATCTGATATCAAAACTTAACTTCCAAAGATTTGCATTGGATTTTGTATATCCCGGTCCTACGTTATGTACATTTTTTAACCAACAATACTTTTCAACATTGATATTTTCATTCAAAACGGCTGGACTTGGTTTATTAACGTTACTTTCGAATCATTATTTCATGTGTTGCCATAAGTGTCTTTTTACCAGTTTATATTATGTATAAATGTGTTTATCGTAGAATTTGTGTGCCATTCACCTTACGTTGATATATGAACATTTCAAATAAATTTGTTAGGACAAGATAGAACTAATTGAAACCCGTATTTGTATTTCTATGAGCCGTTTTAAGCCATCCCTTAATATGCATAGCACGCATGCAGTTTTACTATATTTTCTTATATGATGACATCCTGCATATTTAACAATAATTTGCAACTAGGTAGCATGCAGGTTAGCTTTATATAAATTGAACCAAACAAATGTAATGACATCGAACAAATAAAATAATTTAGCTCCGCATCCAGCTCTACATCCAGGGAAGGAGATGTAGAGAGAGCAAGAGTGTTGTATGCATGTCTGTGTGAGAGAAGGCCAAGATCTACGGAAAAATATATGAACACATTATTTTTTCAATATGATTAACTACATTCATTCTCTTTAACTCTTGATAAAGTTTATTCGCTTTGTTATAGGTATTTCATATTTAGATACTTGGAGAGAGCATTTTTATAATTATAAAAAAATGTATCACATAGTTTTCCTCTTATACTGGTTGTGTCGAGAGTGTTTGATATATATACAATGTGATATAACGTGTTTAAAAAATAACTCTATGGAGGGTGTTTTGGTCTATATTTTTTATGAGTAGACATTTTGAACTTAAATGTTCACACAATCAACTTCCATTGTTCGTTATTTAGAAAATGTAATTATCTTTATATTTACCACCTCACTCACATCACAATATAACGATGTTTGATGAAGGGTGACGAAAACAAATTCACATCAGGCCTCTATAAAACATGCAATTTTGACATCACAAAGTGGTTGCGAATTTCACTGCTTTCATTGTTGTTTTTTTAAAGGAAAAATCAAATCGATCATTGCGATTCCAAACAAATAAAAAAGTGAAAATGCACTTAGCAATTTTCACGTACCAAGACCTAAGTCTGAGTCTTTATCTGTATGCTTGGTATAGCCCGTTGATGCATTGCGTTTAGGCAAAGGTAAGGTCTATTGATTAATTTATGTAAATTGGTTGACTTTTTCATTGAATCACATATCACGTTTATCTTCCTAGTTTTTATTCAAATTGTGGTACAATTTTCATTAAAATGGGGCCTACCATAGTAATCATTGAGAGAACTCAATGATTCTTTCGGGAAAAGCTTATCGACATTGTGAGGGGAACGCAATTTTTTAAAAAAAGGAATAGCTGCAGTTGATTATTGTCATTAGACTTAGTACACAAGCAAATCAACAAATTTAACTCACATAATGCACCAATGATGCTTTCGATACACCTAAAGACTCTATGTGAAAAATGTCTTGTCACCTGTCATTGAATATCGTTGATTGTGTGACATTTTCATTAAAAATCAATGCATTAAACAGTTCTAGACCCAAACACCCCCAGAGCGTTATTTTTTGAACACGTTAAATTTTTACACATATCACTCATTTCAAAATATTAAAATTGTCTACACTTTTGATACAACATTGATGCACTCTGTTTGAACAATCAGGAAAATTGCAGTTACAATTTGCAGTTCAACAACAATCTATCGACATACATTTTCATAACTCACCATTATGATATATTTACAATAATTTAGCGACTGACGAATGTATAGTGATATGTAATCAGAGTTGTGGGAATCGGAAACAAAGAAAATAAATATTAGGCACCATAGCTATCGTAAAACCTAATTTGCACGTTCAGTCTGACAAAGAAAATTGTTCCATGCACGATGTTTAACACTGACGGCTATTTAACGGTTTATGTATAGAAAATGCCTCTAAATTTTTCGAAAGTTTCAGAGTCCTCTTAAAATACTCAATTTAATAAAACATCGCGAACGTTTTACCCTAAGGGTCTTGCCAAAAACATGAATATATTTTGTTTAACGCTATATTGAGCTAAAAGCGTGTACATTGAGCAGTTATATTTTCCACAGAAATGTTGTTCAATTGAACGTTCAGATAAGGTAATGTATTTGCATAATTGTCCATAATGATGCCAATAATAATACATGCTGGCATAGCGGTATATAATTTGCAGGCTTTTTCTTAAATGCAAGTTACACAGTTTTCTCTAGAAATAGAAACTTGCGGTTGGCACAAATTTAAAAAAAAACAAAATAAAATATGAAGTCTCAACTCCTGAGCATTATAATTATCTTATATATAAATCGTGAGTTTCATTTTACTTTAAAATTAGATTTTCATGAAGTATCTTTATTTTGATGATTGTATAGTTTAAAAATATTAACTATTTTAGGAAATGATTTGCTATCCCAACATATAGCGAAAACTAGTTTATGCAAATATCAACATTCCTGCTATAAAACAAAGAATCAGGCAGCCAACCAAGAAGGATAAGAAAATACTACTAATATATATGTATTTATTTGATATCAAATATTAAAGATGCCTGAATATTTATGCCATTCTATGCTTATCTTATTACTAATGATTTTTATTAATGTTAAAATTTTATTAATTTTTGGAAAAAAAAACTCATTGATATAATATCATGAAATACATCGACGCTTTGGAAAATATCTTGTATGTCAAAACAATTCATATATCTGATTCTTTTCTGTTAAAGCATGTACAGCTTGTTCAGCATGGGATTCACAATGCAATGATGGTCAATGCATTTTCTTCAAAGACCGATGCGACATTATTCAGGACTGTAAAGATAGTTCTGATGAATTTGATTGTGGTAGGCCTATATTTGCTTATATTCAGCACAAAATCACAAAATCTACTATTTTACAGAATCAACATTCAATGTATCTTAATGAATCCATTCGTAACAGATACAATTTTACAAACAACATTGATTACCCTTTAGAATTCAAACGATACATATCCAGACGTTTACTGCTAAATTGAAGTCATACAATTTAATGATTTATAAAAGCTTGTTTCATTAGTATTCATGTTATATATACAAAACTGATACAAAATTATAATTTCAAGTTATCAATGTCATGCAGTTCTGTTCAATTAATGTTCTATGTTCAGTCAATCAACTTGAACATCATTTCTATGAGCCTCATCATTGCCTTTGATATAATTTTACTAACATTATAACAAACACGTTCGAAAAAACCAATTGGCGCTTATGTTTATATTGGTGTAATTGATAATATGATTATCAGAATCGATTGATCGAAATAAAAGTGAAAATCGTTTAATATGCTTAAATCTTGATTATCGTTTATGCTTTTCCAAAATTAATATTAATAAATGGAACGACATGTCACTTTTGAAATAAGCAAGCTAGTCATTTATTCACTATATTTAATGTAAATCTATTTAAACTGTGATATTATGCATGTTTTAATTTATTTATGATACCATAATGTACTACTGTTTACCCTGTTCTGGTCTTGCACGTTTGTGCTCTGACGAGTATCCTGGGATTTTAATGTACGTTCTCTATTTTACCAATAAAGAATGAATAAAGAACAAAGCAGACAGATAAAGTGTGTTGCTCCAATAATAGGCTTCATCTGATTATGTGAAATATATTGTATATTGTATTAATGCTTACGTACGTAAATATTGGATATATAACATCTGTCTCATTATATACAGAATCAGTAATATGCAAACGTCCTTATCAAATTCAATGCAATGATGGAGAGTGCATTGAGAAGAATAAACGGTGTAACGGGATTAATGATTGTCAAGACGGTTCTGATGAGAAAGAATGCAGTATGTTGTGTAATGATATCAAAGATCGTATATGGCTCAAAATAAAAAAAATGTAGATTTTTCTTATCAATAAGCCTAAATATAACATGTTATTCCAATAGTATATGTACGAGCAAGTAATGTGCGATTATGGCTATCAAACACATGGATACATTCCATACTTATTCACTATGCATTTTTTATGAAAGGATCAAATTAGGCATTTGTTATAAGAAACTGTTATACAACTTGAGAAACGAACCAGGACTCAGGCAATCGTAATAGAAAACACATATAACACTGATGTTAGCAATGTAACATTGCATTTCAGGTACTTCTACCTGTGACGGCCTTTATTTTAGATGCCCAAATGGACAATGTCTAATGTATAGCAAGAGGTGTGATGGGCACCGAGATTGTTCAGATGGTAATGATGAGACTTCATGTGGTATGTTTGCATATTTGTAATTACACTGTGCTGTGATATATAACTTAATAAGGTTATCAAAATTTAATAAATATATATTTTGTTCGAGTTAAGTACCCAGCTTAACACTTTTATTACAAATATAATTTAGTCCAGAGAATATATTCATTTTATTCTGGCTTATATAGTGGACCATGGCACCATCCAGACGTTTACGTTACATCAATGTAATAGCTATTTATACAAATAATATATAACCTGTCGTGGATTTAAGAAAAAGCAACGTTAGCTTGTGCAAAGACATACTTTATTTCCCTTTTTGCGTTTGTTTAGCATAATGAGCATTGAATGCGTTCTCTTTCAATTTTATAATTGTATTCATTATATTAAATTCACTCATGGAGTGTATGAATTTGTATCCTGATTGCCGCTTTCTAATTAAATACTGTACTTTTATGTTCGGAAGCAAAGAGGTTTATAAAGAGGTTTATAACATAATGATATGCAAAAATGGTTAACTTTTAAAACATATTCGCATGTGTTTATGTTAGCAAATATAACGAATAATGCATATTTAGATGTTGATAAAGAGTGACCATTTCAATCGTGCACCAATATAAAGATAAACATGTCCAATGAAAGCCACTTCTTTTTATTGAAACCAGAAAAACAAGTGTAAAAGACCAAAATCTGCAAATCGTGCATTCATTCATACTTAACTACTTCATACAGATACATCAGTCTGTGGAAATGCCTACTTTCGGTGCTGTAACGGCCAATGTATATTTCATGATTACCGCTGTGATGGCAATAACAATTGCAATGATGGTAGCGACGAAAGCAATTGTGGTTCGTAAATTCATATGTATGGTTTTAGCCAATAGCCCTACAATTGTTGAGATGTGTATTTTGCTAAAGCCACACTGAATAAAATTCAGATAAATTAAATATAGAGAAATGACATAAAATAGGATTATTCATATAAGAAATCCAAGTAAACAGGGAAGAGGTGCTTTAAAAAGCTATCTGAAATAATCTCGTCTGTTTTATTCATATACTGGACCATTATAATAATTAAGTTACGATATATATGATAACATTTAACCCAAACTGGAAATAAAAGCATTGCATCACGTGACATGGTTCCAACTATTCATTCAGATGTCAGTATACTGACAATTTCAATGGATCTACTGAACAATTTCGACTGACTCGACTGAGAAATGATTGAAATGATATTTAAAAAAAACATGGCCAGTATCAATTTGTTAATTGGCATTGTATATCATGAACAAAAATATGCTTGATATTATAATTATCAAATTAAAAATATGTATTATTTAGACAAAAACGTGTATATTCATAGAGCTAATAAGGTTGCGCCAATATTTTTGCGTTGAACTTTATAGATTCATCCATATGCCCGGCGTTTTATTTTAGCTGCCCCGGAGGAGAATGCGTCGATTTTTCCCAGCGGTGTAACCACTATCCTAACTGTCGTGATAGTTTTGATGAACAAGAGTGTGGTAAAATTTATTATTGAATTTCTTACATCACAATAGATTACATATGTTGTCAGTAAACCCAAAACAAATATGTCCTAAGATTTGGATATAATCGTATTTAGAACATTGTTTGCAATAATATCTTTAAATTGACTGTAAATATGCGAACACATGCTTAATTACGTTTATTTTAACTCACCAATAAACACGCAAATACATCAATGTATTTTATAGACTTAACCAATCATTTAATTTCAGTTGGATAGTAGTTGGTATACATTTTCATTTAAGTAAAAAAGGAAAATAGTCTTTGTTTACCATGTTATTACATTAAATGTACCTTTTATCATTCAAGTGTATGCTATATAAAACACCTTACTTGCTAGTGCTAGTACTTATTGCAAGTTGAACTTCATAAATTCACTCATATCACCGGCGCTATCATATTGTTCCAGATAATGAGTGTACGGAAAACACATCATTTGATTGCAAAAACGGGAGAAGTGCAATAAAAGGCTATTTCTTTCGTCAATGCTTAACGCTCTCAGTTATTTGTGACGGAAAGAAAGACTGTCGCAACAACAACGATGAACGATATTGCAGTATTTTTACCGTTTTATTAATTTAGAATCTGGTGTTATACCATTTACTATAGAATCATTATAATTGCTTTTATACTTCTTTGTGGGTTATCTGTTTGACCATAATATTGACCATAATATTTGTTTACATCTTACATGTTAAAGCATACTCATCGGTCTCGAATCATTGTTGTAACAGATCGACCCTTACATAATTCATATTTGTTATAGTGTCATGTGATGAGCCTTCGTTTAAATGCCACCAACATGAAGTGTGTCTCACAAGCAAAGTGAGATGTAATGGGATTAATGACTGTGGTGACAATAGCGACGAGCGGCATTGCTGTATGTTTTGAAACCAATTATCTGATTGGGGCTAAAAATGTGAGGTTTATGTTTGTTTATATATTTAATGTATGATTATACTTATATCTTATTCGACTATTTTCATATTCGCATAGTAACATAAGAGCAAATGTGCCGATGTTCCCCGTTTAGTTCTTATATATCAACCGTTTAATAATATAATTCATATATTGTAAATAAAGGGGTTATTATATCTTCGTCTGCTCCTGAAAACATAAAGTACGTAGCTTGATGCTACCGTTGAATTATAACCGTAACATATTTTGGTGTTCTGTTACGCTTCTTTGTATTTTTCAGTCACATATAACTTGACTCCCCACATGAAATATGCGAGTCTCTCTTTCCATTTAGCACCATGTGAAACAACCCCATTCAAATGCGGTGACGGCCAAGTAACTTCGGTAGATTTTCGCTGCGATGGCCAACCCGACTGTTATGATGGAACTGATGAAGTTGGATGCGGTTTGTTATAAAGTTCACTTTAAGTCGCTTTATAGGAACCTAATCAAGCGCATAATGAGGAAACACCCATGTTTTATCTCCAATATCAAAGTATAAAAAATACACATATTTTATATCGGTCTTAATTTGTTTCGTGTATTTGTAAAAACATTTTGTGTACGGTCAAATTTTGACACATGTTATGCATGATTATTTTACAAACCGACCGTATATCCATATTCCGGAAGTGTTTATTATAGTCTAATGTTTTCCAACCATTTTCAGTGGATTGCACTCACGTGACATGTCGAAAAGATGTTTGTTTGGATTATCAATTTAGCTGCGATGGCGTTGCAGATTGTACCGATGGGTCCGACGAGCAAATGTGTAGTAGGTATCACTATATTAACACTATATTCAAAGTATGCGAGTGTTATTCTTCACATATCAAAACTCTAGAAACCATGCTTGTGTTTAATTAAATACGGCGATAAGTTCTTCAAAATAATAATATGAATTCTTTTGAGTTAAAAAACATGAACATTGGTACCCGAATCACTACATACAAGTCGATTATAGTTTATCCATGCCTTTTTTTAAAAAATAAGTATTCTTGTATAAGGCATATGCATTATAAAACAAAGTATATAAAAGGTTTATATTTACTTTAGTTGCTTTAGTTGAATAGCTTACACTAACATATTACACACATTATACAATTAATGTACGAAGAAAACTTTGTTACGTTATCGATATGTATAAGCAATCAATGTGTCAATTTGACAGCGCAGCTGAAACTCACATGGGTTTCGAATGCTGTCAGGTCTTACCAATTTTAATTCCACCCCATTGCAAAGGCATATCGATTAATCCCTAACGGCTAGCATGTATGACATGAATCTTGAGGCATAAGGGGATTCGAACTCACGTCCTTCTGATTCATGTTTGCTTGGCTGGCCAGCGCTTATACCAACTAAGTCATCGTACTCCCTAATCAAACATTATTTAAATAATTTCTTAAGGTTGTCCAACGAGCGATTTTACTTGTGCAGACGGCGAATGTCTTCCTAGTGATAAAACGTGCGATGAAAATCTTTACTGCTACGACGAAAGCGACGAAGCAACTATCCTTTGTAAGAATACAAAAGAAATATAGCAAAATCAAATATATTGGTTTAATTGAATGACGAGCTATAATATATAATGGATTATATTCGACACTTTACTCTTGTATTATACTGTAAATTATCACATAAATATATTATGTCATTGCCTGAATATAAAAATGTATGCCATCTAATTTGAAGGTGCTCTTAAATCAAGAATCATTATCGGATTCACAATTGGGGGAATTGTTATCATGCTAATAATGCTGTCAGGCACAATCCTATACATCAAGAGGAAAATAAAATCTAAGAAAGCACGAAAACGTCACATGAGACGCTCTCTAGCTCCCCCGCCACTTGCAACTCGTAACGTAAAGAAAGGTCTTAACATAGAGATAAACGCTTTGGCACGTGATTTGTCGGAAGAAAGCACTTTTCATGACAGTGACTTGGGTGGCTACGACGATTTAGATGTAGACTGTGAGATACAGGTACATGCAACCGACATGTTTGGCGAGATGCAACACCTGCAAAACCCCTCGTTAGTACGCAACGAGTACTTGGAATTATGTTAAAACAACACAGACGCCCTTTTAGCCTAGACGCGAGTTATGCGGCTTTGCTCCCTAACCCTGCTGATAATACTAGCGACAGTTGCAGAAACATAGAGGAAACAAATATGCGTACACGCGTTCCATAAGGAAAATGAAGATACATTAATGCATTGCTCTAGCATGTCTTTTTGATATGCACGAAACGCTTCCTTACATTGATAAGGATGAAAATAGCTAGCATGCGTTTTATAACGGTGTTGAGACTTTAGGTGGAGCACCATGCCACATAACATTATATTGGCGAGGTGAACCTCAAAAATTGCACTAAAATATATTAATGTTATGTGAGTTCAAATACACAACAATAAATTTTGAAAATTATCACACGTGAATGATAACAAAACTAGTCAGAATAACTTGAAATTCAGATAAAAATAGGAGTAAAATTGATTATTTTTATTTAATTATTGTATACAAATGGTTAAATCTCATCAACGAAATGATGGGAAATATTTCAAACTAAGATTTGAAAATATGGTATTAAATTCGGTTTGTAAATCACACGGTTTTATCATATGAGAATGTTCGCAATTAAATTTCTAGCAGTTGTAAAAAAGAATATTCCTTTTAGTGAAATGATAAGCGATGACTATTTCATTGTCGGTATAAAGTATAATCATTAAAAAAAACGTTATTACCGTGTTGATCGATTTTTAATATACATGTACTGAGAACTGCAAATATATCATTACATAAAACTCGGCATTATTTAACAATCAATTTGAAAATAATTATTAAAAGGATGATATTTATCGCTGACTGACTGGAGTCATAATTTAATTTTATAAAAAAAACACTATTATAATACTTCAATTTGACGATTTAGTAAATAATGTATATTAAAGGAATTAATATGTTCATCAAATCCATATAAAGTTGTTGTGTTTGAATATATTTTATATATTTTAACAAAATAATAATGTATTATGAGCTTTATTTGTTTGTAATTGTGTTAAAATTACAGAACATGAATTGCTATAGACAATAGCAAAAACATAGTAAATTAATATACACATATTACCAAAGCATCATTGTCTTTGAACATATAGTTATAACATTTTTCGAGTGTCAATTTATATGTTTATGAACCTTTAGTATGAAATAAGGACTAAAAGGTACTTTCGCAGAGAAAAACATGTTTACAAGTTTTCGAAACAAATTAGCATTCAAATAGTTACATATATAAAAAAAAAGACCTCGACACGTACAATCATGCATTTTAAAACTTTTATTTATGCTACCATAAAACAATATCTGCGTTGCATAGAAAATAAATATCGAAGTTTTATTTGGATATAATTATTTATCAAACATATATAAATCATACAGGATAACCCGGCGAGTTATTCGTAGTAACATCTATTTTTTTTTTCAAATTTTATATCTTGCTGGCATTTTCACAGAGAATAGATAAAATATAACATTTCACATTATTTGTATTTTTCTGACAATTCATTGGAATGAAACCCAATATATAATATGTTTCTAATAACATACAGAATCTTCAGTTTCAAAAATAAATGGCATTAAGGCATAGAAACATAACCTAGATGCACTTGTTCATATGGGTTATGTATAACAAAAAACAAAAAGTAGCTTTTCTATTCAATTTCGAAAAGTAAAGTTTTAATTTGTGAATCTTTTATTCTCCTGGAAGTTGCTGGCACAATATTTCTTTGTTTAGGGTTTGCAAAGTAAGAATAACATCATTCCATATCTAAAAATCATTATTAGGTTTAAAGAGGGTTAGAGTTCATTTCGTGCCCAATCAAGTAAAATTTGACACCTTTTGAAATTTGGCCCGTTGGGTATAACGGGCCAAATTTCTGATAATAATTTTTAAATCATATTATCGCTTCAATTTTACTTTATATCATCACAACATTGTCTTAAACACTATTCTTGTCAATTGTCATGCTATTTAAAATGTCACAGTTTACTTTGCACTGGTTAAATGGATGACGTAACGATTATTTCGCACAATTAAATATATCGTCAAGCGCTGTAACCAAATATACTACATTTTAATGGCAAAAGTATCATTTACGTATTCAGTTTGCACTTGAGAAACGTGATTCACTTATAAACAAAATTGAATGCAATATGGTATGAAAATGGTGACATTATCACAATCATAAGGTGCCATAGAATTGCGAAGCTTCCTTATTGAAAAAAAATCAAACATATTATAATAGTGATAGGTATTCATATATCGAGCTGTCATGAATACGACTTCCTTAAGCCGTTTTACACAATCATAATTCAAACACTATTTCAATTGTATACTTTTCATAATAACCGATAATTATTGAGCACCGCCACATTATATGGCAGATACTTACATTGGTGTTTAATTATAAATTCCCCAACTACCTATAGCCGCTACATACGACGCTTACAATATAAATACCTAATCTAGCTATAGAGCATACTGTGTATCATATAAATGATTTAGTTAACCAATAAAGTAACATGTCACACACACGCCCATTTAGTGCTCTGAGGTCTTGACCCGGACATTCAATTGTTACGTCAATTCTATGTATGCAATTTTGTTTTTAACAATTACTGTACAGCATGTGAAATTATTGCAGACAATTATTATGTAAAAAGAATAATATATGTTCATACTTTTGTGTTTAAATATATACAAGTAATAAACCCAACTTTTTTAATAAGGGAAAGGATGTTCATAGCCAGGAATATAACAACATTAAAATAATTGATAGTTTGATAGCTTGATAATTACACAAGTGGATCAAACTAACGGATAGGTCATAAAATATAAAGGAAAAGATGATGATGTGTTTTATTGAGCTAGTTTTGATAAAGAATGAATGAATATGGATGACGAAATGCGAACTAAAGATGAAGATGTACGGAATAATTACAGACATGAAAATATGATTCATAAATAAATTGTGAATTTGAGACGCCAAAATGAGCGATACAACAACGCTTATAAGAAGGATGTATGAAGAGTACGTCCATGAACTCATTTGATTACAATTAAGTGACTTTTGACAGAAATAATATCTACATTTATTCATTTGCCATCGGGATAGAGAAAAGTAATGCCCGCGCCCTTTGGATTTGGGATATTCTTTTCCATATCACTCCATCGTATTAACATTTATATTATGACTATATTATTCCTACTGTTGTTATTGCTTGATAGATTCAATTATCAATTATCAATTATGTTATTTCAATTGTTATAAGGAAACCAAAAAAGTACAAATTTCCTTATAAACGTGTATGTTGTATATTTTATTTAGATCATGTAAATAAGTATACAGTTGTGGCTGATGACTTTAAAAATCTAGAACTGTATAAATCTACAAATAAACCTTTTTGGATACAAACAATGGGTGTCATTTCATCGTAAGATGCAATATTATATATGTTTGTTGAGAATGCAAAAGGACTTTAATATTCACAAATAAACGGGTTTGTGTGTGAGCAAAGAGTGTCATCCCATCGCATGATTCCGCTTGATTATGAAAGTAATCCTGGAATAATACATGTGCTAATGGAACATCTAGAACGATCTGACTTCACAAATAAACTGTTTTGAATGCGAACAAGGTGAGTCATCCTATCGCAAGATTACACTTGAAATAAAAGTTTGCAAGCAGTCTATATCAATCCAATCGGTCTCTTTATTGTTGTGCATTTACGTTTTAGTCAAACAGATGCATCGTTGCGATATCCATTTACACTTTTTCTCGTGTAACCAGACAATCAATAGTTCAGTCAATTTTAAGTTGCGAGAGTTCAAAACGAATAAACGGGTTTCTTGTTGCGAGAGTTCAAAACAACCAGCTCTATAATTGTTTTGATATTCACAAATTAACGAGTTTGAGTGCGACAAATGAGTTTCATCCCATCGCAAGGTTCAGATTGCTTTATAAATTTGCAAGTAATCTTGGAATAATACATGGATTTATGTGACATCTAGAACAGTGTGAATTCACAAATAAACCGTTTTGAATAAGAACAAGGTGTGTCATCCCATCTCAAGACGCCACCCGCTCTGTATATTTGCAAACAGTCTACATCATCACGATCTGTCGGTTCATTATTGTGCCAATTTGTGTACGTCGAAAAGCTGCAACGTTGCGATATCCATTCAAAACTTCCCTCGAATGCCAAATCACTTCCTCCAAGCCACATGCTGCTCCACCCTGTGTATATAAATAACAATATAATATATAAATTATATATAGATATGATTTCAATTTTAAGTAGGTGCAAACCAGTTATAAACGTCCTAAAAGTGTTAGAAGCATATGCTCTTTAGTTATGACAACTGTCGAATAAGTTACAATTAATTATCATTGACACAAATCTCTAATTAATATGCAAACTATATAGGAATGTTATATTTATCATCGTATGTTTTTAAATTGAAAAATACGTAGAAATTTAGTTCACGTTAATAACTTTATACATTATTCAATATTTGAATCCATGTTTATAAGAACCACGTTTAAAAAAAAGAATCAGTTCTAAACAATTAATTTAAAACAATATATTTTTGAAGGGTTTGTCTTTGACCTTTTAGCTCCATTATACTTTTCAGCATTTGGTTTGTTTCCTCATCACAGGCAATAGCTAGGATCCCGTTGTCCTCGATGCACGTGTCCCTAGCCTGATGCCATGTTTTCGATCCATCTTGGGCTCTGTAACAGCGCCCGTTTAGAAATGAATCGCATTCAGAAGCGTCGGCTGAAAAAAAAAGATATTTATGTTCATATATATTTGAAATACTATAAGATGGTGATTACGATGTTGATTGATTGCAATTAAAGACAAAAATCATGCACCACCTAAAACTTATCAGGCTCCCATGTAGAACTACCCGTTAATATACTTAGTGGGTTGAAGTCTATCTACATTCTATATTGTTTCAAAGAGAATTCCTTAGACGGTCATAAAGAGCGCTCATATAGGTATGGGTATTTTACGTTTCGGAATTTTGTCAGAAATTATTGTTTTTACATAAAACAAACGGTTAACTTAAAATGGTAACACACCCCTTTAGCAAAATGGTTCATGCTACTAAGCAATCAATATTGACGATAAACTATTTCAGCTTATATTTTTGATAAAACGTGTTGCATGACCTTTGTTGAGGTATTCATTCAATTGGATGATAACAAAAAGTTTCAACAAAATAAATTTGGGAATATACATTCTATATTAAATTCAGTGTATTGTTGCACTTATATTTTTGGTATAATTTATTTTAAAAGTTGTGATCAGAAAAAAAACTGTTTATAGATGTATTGAAATGCAAAAACTGTAAGAACGCTTTTATTGGGTCAAGGATGTCTCCAAGCAAAGAAGACGGCCGTGTCCATTATTGGAGACGGGTGTTTGGTTCTGCATATAAAGTGATATATAGTTTCAAACCGAAAAAAACACGACACATAAAGTGTTTTAAACTTTGATTAAATATCATATAACGTATACTTCAATACCTAAACTACGAAAATATAGTTTCAGGAACATATTTGCTTAATATTACGTTTTTGGTTTGTTCATCCGATCATTTCTTCAAAATAATCTATCAAAATCAGCATTGTCAGAAATTATTGTTTTTTACATAAAACAAACGGTTAACTTAAAATGGTAACACACCCCTTTAGCAAAATGGTTCATGCTACTAAGCAATCAATATTGACGATAAACTATTTCAGCTTATATTTTTGATAAAACGTGTTGCATGACCTTTGTTGAGGTATTCATTCAATTGGATGATAACAAAAAGTTTCAACAAAATAAATTTGGGAATATACATTCTATATTAAATTCAGTGTATTGTTGCACTTATATTTTTGGTATAATTTATTTTAAAAGTTGTGATCAGAAAAAAACTGTTTATAGATGTATTGAAATGCAAAAACTGTAAGAACGCTTTTACTGGGTCAAGGATGTCTCCAAGCAAAGAAGACGGCCGTGTCCATTATTGGAGACGGGTGTTTGGTTCTGCATATAAAGTGATATATAGTTTCAAACCGAAAAAAAACACGACACATAAAGTGTTTTAAACTTTGATTAAATATCATATAACGTATACTTCAATACCTAAACTACGAAAATATAGTTTCAGGAACATATTTGCTTAATATTACGTTTTTGGTTTGTTCATCCGATCATTTCTTCAAAATAATCTATCAAAATCAGCATTGTTTCCCATTGAAATGTATATATCAATAAAATATTCACACTCCGGTAAATGTCGCAAAAACGGATATTAAGAGACGTCCTCAATCTGGTCAGAATAACTGAATTATCCTTTTTCATTCATTATTCTACCAGTTGATTGGTATCTGAATGTATATTGGTCTATTTATTCCATTTGCTCGTGTTATTATGTAAAAAAAACACATTTTAAGTCACCAGCTAATCAAATCTGGCTTGTAATGTGTATGTTTATATCTTATATCCCCTTTTTCAGTTTAATTGTTTGGTTTTAAAAATCAATGATGGAAACATCGTTTGAGATATTGCCTAGGATGGATAAGTTTCAGTTGTTCTTATGATATAAATTATTTTATTGCATACACCATTTTACATTAGTTTACATCATGATATGTTTTACATATAAATATATTGTTTAGCTATCGTTAATAATCATTGCTCATTGCAACCTTACCATACCAAAATGAGCCAGTTTACCATACCAAAATGAGTCCAATTTGTCATTATTTGCTTAAATAACTTATGTCAAATGAACCACTATCAAGCACGTCAATATTTGAAATTTCTGCAATATATAATTCCCAATAAAAAATGTAATTGATAATTGGTCAGTTAGGCAACAAAGCTTATGTGTAATGATAACTGGCTTCATTATAGGCCTTTTGACTTAGAGATGATATTGGATCGGTATCGTTTTTGTCGGAAAATATAGATCGCAACCACAGTTGAAGAGATTTATTGATTACTTTATAATTTACTTAACAAGCCATCTTATAAAAGTTTTGATTTACCGCGGAAACGACAAATTTTCATTGCATTGATAGTATTATATGTATGTCAAATTAGCAACAATAGTTAGCAGGGTTGCCTAAAAATACATTGATGATTAATAAATATCAACATTGAGAGCCTGAATATGAGGCAATCGTATGAATATTGAGGAATACTAGATTACACTATTGAAAGTAACAATCAAAGTAGACAAAGTGATCGTCGGTTTATCAAAACAGTCTTCCACCCTTGTAAAATATGTAGTTTGATCATTAATGATTTTCTCAATTAAATCAAAGTAAGATAAATAAAGAAATTAGCCGGGTTAACAGAAGTTTACATTATCATTTATAGAAAAAAGAGATAGATTGTGAATAAGCAAATCATATTCTTTATTAGGCATAGTATATGAAATATTATAAGCAATTTTTTATCCACGTGTATAGAGATATATTTGCATTGGTAACTTTAAAAAACACATGAACAAATCGTTTTACGGGTTTTTTTCAATGGTGTTTGATATTATTATTCAACTAAAAGAAATATATTCCTCATGAAATAATATTTAACAGGGTTATTTGAAAATACATTGATTATGAAAGAAATATTAACATTGAGTGTCCGAAATTAAGGCGTGTGTAAGAATACTTAAAGACTTCTAGACTGTGCAATTGAAAGTAATTACCAAAGTAGACATAGTGATCGCCATGTAAGGACTGTTTATTCAGACATGTTCATATAGTTATAGGTTGGTACCATGCCTCATTAAGTGAGTTTTATATTGGTGGCTCGGTTTATCAAACAGTCTTCCACCCTTGTAAAGATGTAGTTTGATCTTAAATGATTTGATCAATTTAATTTTTAAGAAAATAAATATATATATTAGTTGGGTTAACTAGAGTTTACATTTATGAAAAATATACAATGTATGTTTGATACTTGTGAGATGGAAAGTGATTGAGCAGAAAATTATCCATTTTTATCCAAGCATTACTTATGACATATTATGAAAAATTACTGATACACATGTCAACATATATATTTGCATTGGTCATTAAAACATACACATGAACCATATAATTTCATGGCTGTTGTATTTAATATTCAATCGAGTTTTAAAGACAATCTGTGTAATGATTCAATATTAAAGAGCAATATAGTAATTAAAATGTGAAAATTTAGAATGTACCTTCAATTCGCTCAAACTCTTCAATCACCAGCCACAAATTTTCCATTTGCAAGTTGTTTATTTGTGCATCGATGAAAAGAGCTCATAGAGCTGGAGGTGTAGTTGTTACTATCCCAACACATGACGTATTTCCTAAACATTCTGCTATATATCCTTGCCAATGCGCATTTGCATGGCCTCTTTGGCATTTTACATATCTTACATATTCATGTATAAAACTTGATTGAATTTCAACTGCTTTCTTGATTGTACGCATAGACGAACCACAGTCATATGTGTAACTGCAATGTATTGCTAACAAAATAACCCAAACTTTTATAAGTATACAATGATCCATTTTTATTATATTTTACACGTATTTCTATCAACTGTCATATAATTATCCACATAATGGATTCGCCTTTTATGCAAGAGAATCTCAACATTTATATTATTTAACCATGCGCAACTTGGATCATTGCTCATGCTCCATTGTGACAACTCAATACTCTTCCATATTTGATGATATCATATTAGATGCTGCATTGTTACAGTGAATTATTGATTCTAAACCTGTTTATCCTGGAAAAGTATAGATATTTTTGGACTTCTTTCCATATCATCCGTAAATGTTGGTTATTTCAATCAATCCACAGTAACTTCTAGTGACATCTTAGTGGCACCAGATATATTGTTTGCCAAATGTTTGTAAAATCTCCAAGATAAAACGTTTTTCTAAGACATCTGGGATTTGCGGAGAACACCTTTTGATTGGTTGTTTTATATAGTATAGTAAAGGAAACACATTTACATTTTTAGCCATTACAGAGACCTGGCTTTCGCCAAACTCTACACAATAATAATACAATACACATGGATAGAGAGGGGAGAAAGTATCAGCAATAACTCGTGGGCGTCAAAAATACATAGGTCCTTTTGATTCATTTGAACACCGTATTGTGCATTTCAATGGTTTGCTGGATAAAGTGCAACTAGTGATTGTTTATCGACCACCTTCATCTAATGCTAAATTATTTCTAAGGGAATTTTCTGCTCTCTTTGCGGATCAAAGTTTATCAGGTTCACCATTATTAATTGCTGGCAACGTGATCATTAGCTGGAGCATCAATCAGTCAGTCTCAATAATTCTAAAATGGATCGGTCGATTCCGACTCACTCGTTAGACTTTCCAAGCCTGGATGCATTTGTATCTTTAACCGACGAGTGACCAGAACATCGTCATAAAAACAGATCAAATCATGTACACTTGATCCACTGACCAACAGCTTAATTTAATATATGAATAGATGAGATGAACTATGATCTTCAATTTACTTCATTGCCTTATTGCATAGTTGAAAAATACCAGCTACATTGAAGAAGCCATCACTCGAGCTCATTTTTCAAGAATTATAGACAGGTGTCTAAGTTCGCACATCGCGGCACATATCGAGAAATACCGATTCAATCGGCACATAAAACGGCACATCGAACTGAGACAAAATGTGCAATGTGTGTTTATCTTGATGAGCACATATCATTTTATCAGCAAATTACATACATGTGTAAGGTATGCTTTATGTACCTGGTATGGTTTTAGAAGATTCGACATGAGCTTAAATTTGAGGTTACAAAGAATACGCGTCCATTTATTGATTATGGCTAGATGAGACTATTGTAATAGTTTTCTTTCACGGGCCTGCTTCAATGTATTTTCGACCGGATCCAGAGGATTTTATGTCGCAGAAACCGGATCACGCCCTGATAATGATGATGATGATGATGATGATGATGATGATGATGATGATGATGATGATGATGATGATGATGATGATGATGATGATGATGATGATGATGATGAT